>JAODUP010001069.1:0-122808 GCA_025642065.1 Paralvinella palmiformis
CCAGTTCCTCTTACTGTGATTTTGTTAAATATATTTTGGTGACTATTTCAGGTTAAAATAGGATACCTGCTTGAGTTACTATCTCATGCGTAAAAGCAATATGACGAATGCTCTGAGTGCAGCCTTCGTCAATAAACTGCCGTTTACATGACCAACCTGGACATGGTACTGGACCCTATAAGTCTTCTAACCCACACTTGTAGTTCACATGACTCCCGCCAGTTGGCGAACTTGTCATGGGTCCAGTCGATTATTTGCCAAGTTATTGTACTCAACAAGAACAAGTAAATAACACATTAAATATCTTACGTTGCCGATCGGAGAGTGTATCCACATCCTACACTTCAAACCACGCTGATAACCATAAGGATAGTTATCAGATGTAATTATACCTTCTTCAAATATGTGTCTGATACAGTCTATTGAAATAAATTATAAACAGAGGCTTTAATTATTTACGAGCCAGATAATGGAACTAAGCATTACAGAAGAAGAAAAACGTATGTAAAAGTATATAAATGAATTATCCCAGTAAGTGTTATATATATATATATATATATATATATATATATATATATATATATATATATATATATTACTAATATATAACTAAGGTGCAATCGCATTGTTAAACGTATTCCATAATAAATTCACTAATCATATAAACAAGATAGAACTGTATGTTTAAAAGTTGTTTTTAAATCAAAGCATTTGAATATCACTATCAGTGCTGATAGATAGAAAGAAAGATAGATAGATAGATATATACATACTTCCATTTACAGACACGTGTACCAACACTGAAACAATCCAGAAAATCAGCGAATAGCTCATCATTCTGTTCCTGCTTTAAGCTGTTATTGCGCCTCAACAAAGATAATAACAACTTGCACATACGGCTAAAATTAAGCTTTTGATTCTTTCAGTTCTTCTGTCGACGTCATTAGATATCGTATGATAAACAAAAAGTCATCTCTACCTCATAAAAGTTATTTAAAATCGATAGCCATAATATGATACCAAATACAAAACGTATGAGCTAATGCAATTGTTTCTTCTAAAAATCTATAAGCAAAATTACTTTTTTCCAGGTAGGAACAATAATAATAGTAGGTTATACAATAAATTAACTATAGCTAGCTTAAATGGTTTACTCGCGTGAAAGGAATTGGTAACCCGAGACACCTAACTCGGCATTTTTTCCCATTATAGTATGTGATAAATAAATAAATGTAGCAGCTGTTTAACTCCTACAAGAAATTTATATTATATATTTTTGTAATATAATATTACAATAGAATAGAGGATTGATATCAAATTTACCTTTCTGAACACCTGTGTCATTGATCTATCCTATCATTGGACTGAAATTGATATATAATCTCATTTGAGACCATGTCTCGTTGGTCTTTCAATTTATTATTATCAATGTAAAGAATGCGTCATTCTAGCCGTGGTTTGATTTCTCAAAGAAAGACATACGGTAATTTTTGGGTGTATACTTTTAGAAATATGAACCTGTTACTGTTATTTGCGTTACCAATGAAAAAAAATGTGAATATGTTAAACTTGGGTTTGTTATGAATACGGACAATTAAATGAGGTTCCATTTGTAAAACCGGAAATAAATAGACTTGTGAAATGAACATGTGTGTCATGAGTGTTTGATATATGTCCAGATCTGCAAAGTACAAACACAAGAGACACGGACATAACGTGGTGTCAGTAACTTTTGGATTTAAGAACAGAATAGTTGTATGTAATAACGAACTTACTTTTAATATAGAACATTCGTTTATTTGGATGTAAAAGCTGAAATTCTTCGACGGCAAATTCTATACCATATTTGGTATTGTCCCATACAGAATGGGCGCCTTCGTGGTCTAACTGGTAGCGCGTTGGATCAGAAATTACTTCTGCCTTAGTTCGAATCTAGGCGTGGGCGTATCTGAAGGGTGTTTTATCTTTGACTTCGCTTCAATAACTTTGGAGGTCTCTCGGCCCATTTACCCTACCATTTGCACAAACGTGGCCGTAAAACATCAGTCATCAGCCATACCGAAGCGGCAGTGCGCGTATAAGCCGTATGTTTCATTTCTGCAATTACTATGCTTTAATATAACAAGTCGTGCCAATACGGAGAGTATTCTTGAACATGGAAACGTTTACGACCCCGTTACAGTTCAATCCACAAAGTGAAGAAAACATAGCGCGAGGGTGGCGTGATTGGCAAAAACAACTCGAATTTTATTTAATTGCTGCACATACCTGTTGTATACGTAAATATGGGAACGGACACAAACAACGATTAGTCTGGAATAACACATTTATTAGCCGTGAGTACAACCGGAAGTATCTCAGCTTCATCCAACTACGGTGGTCTTGAAGGTCCATAACACTATACTGTACGGTAGCCGCTATAAGGCCATCAACCTCTCCCCTCTTATGCAAAACTGAATAAGAAAATCCATCCAACAAAGACTCAAAGATTTATGTCCAGTATGTCTCTTGGCTTCACGGCACGGCCAGCTCTGGTACAGTAAGCACTTTCTTGTTTGTGGTAGCCCGCATCAACATCGACCTCTAGACATGGACTGGTGGGCGTGTTTTCATCTGCCGGTTGTGTGACAACCGATGTGTCCGCTGTAGTTCCATCGACAGAGCTATAGGTTGATGTCATACCAACTGTTGGCATAGGAATGTCGTATCGGGGCGAGTCAGTTACAGTCGGTGCAGCAGAAGGTCGCAAATGTATTATGTTGCGACGTAGCTCAATATCAGTTCGAGCTTGAATGGTATTGGATCTAGAGCCAGCAAGGTTTGTTGTAATCCACGAAGTTGGGCTTTATAGACTTTCACTGCGGCCTCAGCTCTCCCATTTCGTTGTGAGTGATCATATCATGATGATATTACGTGTTTGAAACCATAGTCTCACATAAAATCCTGATACTCCTTGCTGATGAACTGTGGTCCGTTATCTGTGTGGCAAACTTCCGGTACGCCGAATCTTGCGAAATGACGCCTTGTGAAGTTGACAACAGTTGACGACAGTGTGTTTTCCAGTTTGTCATTTTCCCTCCAATCTGAATAGTGACAGACAGTCAGCAAGTAGTTTTATTTCACGCAGTCAGAATAGGTCTCAGCTGACTTGTTAATATGACAATGCAGGTAGAGGTAAGAATTTCTTTGGTTCCTTTGAGACGGCAGATTATTCGTATTTCGCACAAGCAGTGCATCCCTGACGCATATCATGTATGGCACCTCGCATGCCCGGTAAGAAAAGCACTTCTTTCGCCATGAGTACTTGGTATGAATACTTCGTATGAATTTAACCAAACAAAATATTTAACAAAATCACAGTAAGAGAAACTGGTGGGAATCTTAATTATATATATATATATATATATATATATATATATATATATATATATATAATGGCGACTTCCAGGGAAACGAGCAAAGAATAGATTGCTAATTGCTAATTTAATATAATTTGATAATTCTTATTTAAAAAGGAATTATGTTCAATTAATCACACGTATCGCAGGTTTCTTCAAACATAGTAATTGTCTACTAATACTTGAATTGGTATTAATGATAGTAGAAGTCGGTAAGTTAATATTTATTGGGAAGAATCGAATTTTTAAACTATAAACAGACGTAAAATAACTTTTTCATGTTTTAGTACAGACATAGTGCAATATTATTCAATATAATCATCCCAATTTTAAGAAACAATTGCTTACTCTATTTCCAAGTCGAAGTATTGTGGATTATTCTTTCTCATATATTCATGGTTTATGACAGTGTATTTATTTTTTCTCGGATGAAGAGAAACACTACTGACCCCAAAACTATTGGTAACAAAATCAATCATCTAAATTATATTGGAGTGAAACATGTGTATCAGAATATCCTCTCTAGGTGACAAGGTTTTGCCTGTACACAAGATTATAATACATGTAGCAATCATCTTTAATATCAATCCTTGGTACTTCTTTTAATACAGGTACCTTCTGAGACCTTCCTTCATCGATACCTATTCTGGATTATTCTGAAATTCTGTTCCATTTAATCATCTGTATACACCCCGACCGCAACCAAAAGGAGTGATATATTTTAAATGTGTTCGATATATCTAATATACAGTTTAAACAAACGGTTACAAAACACATTACAAATAAATATAGTAATTATGTAGAGGCTGTTAAAAGTTATTTTTATTTCTTATATACTTTAGTAAAATGGTACTAACAATAATTCCTTTTTCCAACATACTCCGTTATAATTACTACTTAGATAAATGAGTTGGGTGGCAGTTATCGTGGCTGTGAAAGAAGCCAATGTTTATTGGGTTTCTTTTGCTTACACACACACACACACACACATATATATATATATATATATATATATATAACACCTGATGCCTTTTTTAGTTACTGAAAAAATGTTGTAACGAATTTAGTGTCCCAGTGAAGCACGATTTTCGAGCAGGTAACCCCAATCTCGGTGACCGATCTCAGGTATAAAATTATCATCTCAGGAGTGACATACTTACTACTCGTGGCCAAGAAGACATAGCTTGATCTTATTAGATGTCACACACGTTATAGTTCCTATCATAATACTCAATACACGGTTTCTTGTGCCTAGCAAAATACCCCCCCCCCTCCCACACATCTACATCGGCTGGATACTGATTGACAGCTGAGTGCACTGATCGGCACAGGTGGAGTGTAAAAGACTTTTCTCTAAATATTCATATTTGGCAGCGGGTTACAGTTGTAAAGATTCAGTCTACACTCTACAAGCCAAGTTCAATATATGGTGTAAATTCAACGCTAATTTCCAAACCAGTAAAACATGCTCGTTATGTTGGTTTATCAATGATAATTCTCCAATTATATTAATCTTCTGGCGATCATTTCTTGGTGACAATTTACAGTCGCATAATTTATAGTAAATCAACTATAGTTACTCGAAGGTGTGTGGCGGGTGCTTTGTTTAGCCGCTGCGGTGACACGAACGGAAGACAAGGCTGAGTGAATACACTCTGGGGATACAAAATTATACGACTGTGAAGCTTTTTTTGACGGATGAAATGTCCCACAATCATGGGCTGTTCAAGAACCATCCTATTCCCATCCGACAAGGTATGGGCCTGAGCTAAATTTCTGGGTTTGTTTTTATGACGTGTTTATCATAATACCTTCATTATTAATTCATCAAAACTTTCCTAGTTTCCAATATAAATACAATTTAATTCAATATGATATTTTGTGCGGGTTATGTCAACTGAAATTATATACTTTAAAGGTTGCCAACATCACTGTGGTTGATCTGGATGTTACATCTTCTTCCAATGGCGACTGTATGGATAGTGTCCGCATCTTCGATGGATACCGGAGTACTGATCCCCTTCTGGCAACGTTATGCGGATCAGTTACTTCTGGATCGTATCGTACAAGCCAAAGCAAGGCCTACATCGTGTTTAAAACGGACAGGCTGAACGATGGAGGAACGGGATATAAATTTAGGATTGCCTTTTTAGGTACGTATCATACGTTCATTAAACGTTTGTAAGAAGACTCTTAATTAAGTCACGTTAGCCATATTAAAATAGCTATGTTATTAATTACGTCACGTTAGCTGTACTATTAATTACGTCACCTTAGCTCTAATATTCACTTCGCGATGTAGCGAAAATATAACATCTGAAACGATTTATAGATTTGATTACTGAAGATGTCTTAGTAATGTCTGAACACGTGCAATTAGACAAGATAAACCGAAGATGGAAAGAAATAGTGGATCTAGTAGAAGACATACATATGATAACTGCATATAATGATAGTCATATTGAATATCATAGTACTAAGGGAGGTGGGGGGGGGGGGTGTTAGCGTTTGCTCATTTATACTTTTATCTAATCCCGTTGATATACTGTTATTCGGGGTGTTTTCTCCTGTTTATAGCGATTTAATGAGTCAATAATTGTGTGTGTGTGTGTGTGTGTGTATGAGTGAATATGGATCACAGGAATACGTCCCAAAACATGCAGCAAGATACAGCCAAACGACTTTAGATCACGAAATCACGAAGGATTTCGTAGTTTCATTTAAAAATTAGTTATTAGTTAACTTCTTATTAAGGTCAGTTAAAGGGCAAATCGACATAGACCAACTCTAACCTACATATGGATCTGGAATCAATGTTATCCTGAAGCCGAATCTGCTGATAAATATTGATTACAGTAGAACATCAGCGAACAAAGTTAAGATGAGGAGTTCGGAACCAACAGTAACTAAGTTCTTCATCCAGCATCCGTTCATACCAATCCAAATTTTACTATCGCCACACATGATTATGACATAGCATTGATACGGACCGATCAAAGAATCGTGGATGATTTAGTATGTTAAACTTGCAGTGGTGTCTCGTGGAACTGAAGTGGGTGCGAAAAGACATGCTGCACGCACATGTGCGCTCGCACACAGTATTTTGTTTCCATTTCGAAGCATCTAATACCATATGATATCTGCCTGGTCAAGAACAGGAAACAGAAATTAAATGATTTTGAAACCGTATTCAATTAATGAGGTCCGGTGAATATCATAAAACACTACAGAAGATTATATTAAATCTATTTATGTATGGCAAAAAAAGTGTAATATGAATAAGACATTAATTATGTACATGTTGATATATTCATATCATGATAAAATATATAATAAAATATAAATATAAAAGTAACAGATTGCTCTCACACACACACACACACAAACACACACACTTAATCACGATTAATCGAGTAAACTATTATTAAAATACATGTACACGTTGCATATAACACACATATGAGCAAGTAGGCTATGTATATATATAATGGGACGGATCAAGGCGTATCTTCTTGCGATGATTCCAAAGATCAAAGAGATGTCACTATATATATATATATATATATATATATATAAATGTATAATGGGTCCATTATAGAGATGATATATGTATGGTGATCTCGAAGTCCAGTATAACACCCTGGAATCCCCTGTTGTATTCTGTATACAAACTATAACGTGATCTTAACAAAAACTAAATATTACAGTGGATGGGAGAGGTCATTCGGTACTGCCAAATTTGTTACAGTACACTACAGTTAACATAACAACATTGGCGTATTGTCGTGAAAAAATTGGACGTCATACAATCACTGATCATATGGTCTGTGCAACAGACAACCAAAGGGAAACAGAACGAGACACGTGCTCTGTAAGTGACACTTTAGTATGTTTTCCATGTTAACTGATGTTATATTTTAAATGGGAATTGGCCCAGTGAATTATATTATGAAATTATGTTTGGACCGAACTCAGTTTGCTTGTTGTTTTGATTTCATTTCCAGGCCCGATGGTTGTAAAACGGGCAGATGACAGCTTCGTTCTTGTGGGAATAACCTCGTTCGGGATTGGATGTTCCAATGGCTATCCTGGTGTCTACAGTAGAGTCAGTTTATCTACTGAACTGGATCCAGGGTATTCTGGATGCAAATTCAAGTCTGGTTTAGTTGGGTTTTTGCCAGAATAAAATCCTGTAAAACGTCATAGTATATATATATATATATATATATATATGATGATGATGATTGATGTTTTACGGCCACTTTTGTGCACAAGGTAGGCTAAATGGGCCGAGCGACCTCCAAAGGTAATGAGGCGAAGCGAAAGACGAAACAACCTTCAGATATGCCCACGCCGGGATTCGAACAGGGTGGTAGTGAGCTGTAGTCCAGCACGCTACCGCTAGACTACGGAGGCGCCACTATATATATATATATATATATATATACCGGGTATATAGCTATATACAGTGTAAACTCTTTAAATAAAATAAGAAGAAAAATAAAATGAGACGGAATCTTTGAAAACATGTACATTAAATGGTACTTTAAAATATCTGTTACTGGTGAAGTAATTAAAGCTCCAAGTTTTTTTTTCACATCAGTTTGGTTTAACGTGTCTTTCTCTTAAATGGACATTGAATTGCATAACAAGATTTCACGCTGTATCACAATATGCTTATATTGTAGTTACAGTTCTTGCCTCTCTCTCCAAATGTTAGCTTTTGCAGTTACAACAATCACGTATAATATTCTCTCTAACTGTTACAACAATTATAATTATTTTCGTAAACACTTGTTGTGGTTACAGTAACTGCCACTGATATATTTCAGTTACATAACTTGAAATTATACAACTACTTCATTTGTAGAAACTTAACAAAAAAGTTAAATTAATTAAAGTTTTTGTACTAACTAACAATTATAATTCTTGCATAAACACTTTCAACAATCTCCCAATGTTCCATTGTTGCAGATTGAAGAATGGTATTTTTCTTATAACAGCTATATTCCGTGACTAACATAAGTGAGATCTCTGTTCAGTCCAGTTTATACAACAATTCTTACTAGTTAACTGTCCCATAAATCTAATCCTGGACCCAAATAAGATTCGTCCTCACAAGTTTCAGATGGCATCGGATTATCAAATTCATTTCTCTTCTGACCTCGTTCTCTTTTCTTCTTCTTGTGTGAAGGTTTTTTATCACTTTCTCCTTTGTTGCATAAAGAACGTATGTATTCCCGAGAAAGAATGTCTGCCTATTTAAGTGAGAAAGAAATATCAGCAGTTTAGATTTCTAACTGCATCATCTGATACTCAGAACTGCCATTATAATAATATTATATTATTATTATTATTATACATAATCAGTACCTTTAAAAATGTTATAAATTTATTATATTTTGAGATGTCATTAATATAAGATTATGTCACCTTATCCAGAAATATCATTAAAATAAGATTATATCATCATATCTAGACGTGCCATTAAAGATTATGACATTACATTAAAAAATATCATTAAAATTATGTTACCATATCCAGAACTAATAATAATAAGATTATCTCATCAAAGCTGAGAGATAAAAGCATATTTAATAAGAGAAATGGAAAATAAAAGAGTGCATTTGAAATAAAATTACTAAATATGACCTCTAATGTGGATCACAATATTTCTAAGCTGGATCTCAGAATGTTTAACACTGAGTAGTTTAATAATTTAAACTATGACAGTGATGATGCTACCACTATTTTTACTAATAATTTATGATAAGATCAAAATAAAATCAGAGGAGGCTCTTTACGTAGTCCCTTTGAAATTTACATAACTGTAAAAAATAACTACATGGTAAATAAGCAACATAATTATGATTGACTGTGTATCGGATTTTATCATTTGTCTACTTTTTTCTTATTTTGCAAATGTTTCTTTATAAAATTATACTTTTGATTTTTTATGTTGTTGGAAATCTTGATTATTAAAGGTCAAAGGAAAAGGTTTCCCAAATTAGTCAAAATGCTAGTGTTGTATATTAAAATCAATTTCAATCAGAGATGTATTTAATTTTTTTCTTAGAAATAAAGTTACAGTGTCTTTAAAACTTGCTTTGCTAGCATCTCACATGACTGAAACTTTAATCAACAATCTTTGGTAAACTTTGGAATGTGACATCATCTTTGCCAAACAGAGACCCTAAACACTCCATGTGGCCTTGTTTAACCTGAGTGACGTGTTCCATATTGTCTTTATTAAACATATGAAATGGAGCATTATGTCACATACAATTGCGCAAAGAAACATACATGAAATACCAGTGATTATATCCAACATATAAGCACCGTCAACACCCAGCCTGAAACAACAACCCCTGAAAATTACAAAAAGAAATGGCTAAAAAGACACACCAAGGGCGGCACATCCATGTATAGACTAGTATAGGCGGATGTTGGTGGCACAGGTGGCTGCTTCAGGTACACATATGCACTTACTGCAGCTAATTCCTCACAATTAAAACTGTCTGTGACCTTTTTCGCTGGTGGTTCAAAGCTGAAGGGCTTGATATCCCTGAGAATGTCAAAACTTTCATCGGAATCTGACATTTTGTCTGTCGACTGGTCAAGATGCTTGTAAATAAAGCTGTGGCGCTATGTGATGTTTGGCAAAGATGATGTCACACAATAATCCCTAGTGAGTGTACTACACACTAGCAATGGCTCGTGAAAGTTAGGAAATTAAGGATTTTGGGATCATGTTAATGAAAATATGATAGTTGGTGATTAGAATTGTTTTGTAGTGAATCTGATGGGGAATAAAATAATTGTTTGTTACATTATATTTACTTCAAAATGTGAAATTTCTTTTCCCGTGACCTTTGAAAGAAAATAATCACCGACATTTCAAAGTTTAGTTCTTCCACTTCTATAAGACACTGATGTCTATATGAGATACACTCCTAAGCATGTTCCTGAATAAGATTTCTGTTCTTTTATTTCTATTTTAATGAACATTTGATGATATAAATATTAGGAGTCAGAAATTTGTGATGCTTTGTTCTCTGGGGCATAATTACATTATTAAATACAGAAACTGATAAAATGCCATGCTTCTGCTATGGCAGTAAAGACTGGTACAATTGTATATTCAACAAACACACTATGCTGATACCTATCAAACACAAGATTCTCACATCTTAAAATTGACTGTAAATAGCAACAAAACAAAAACAACATTATGAACATAACATTTAATGTGATATTCTAAACTCTTGTTACATTTAACGAATATTTTTATTAAATTTACACAGGATATTCAAGTTTTTACCTGTCTGGTTGGCTCAGGAATGCGATAGTTTATGCACTTTTCCACTACCCAGATGGCAGTCTCCATGGATATCTTATGACCCGGAGATATGTAAATTGGATTAGTTGATTCCTTGCAGCTGCGGTAAATCTGGAATTAGCATCGCATGTGAAGGACCAATATGTTTTGGAATGCTTCATCAAGAGAGAGGATACCTATGTTATTAACATTTATTTGCTATAGTACTTAGCTATAACAAATTTTTATCACTACTAAACAAACAAACTTTTAATATTACAACAGTATCAATGATGGGTCAACATAAAATTTACAAATTATATTACCAAATAATTCTATAAATATATTACTTACTACTCCATGCTGTTTGCCAGATATGCCTATCAATGGAAGCCAATCTCCAGCATCTTGCAGCTTTTTAACCTTATTTGAGTTTTAAATATAAAATAAGTCATATAAATAATAACAGAACATAACGACAATATCCTTCAGTTGAAGGCCTTTTATTTGCACTTCTTTGAAATTGTTCAGCTAGAATAACTTCACAGTAATAATCTAATGTACTATGTGTCTTGATAAAAGAATTATTATTCATACCTATAAATATTTAAATACTGATAACCTGGACATATCACTGTATGTGTGTTTACAGAATAAATCACTATTTAGGGTGATATGTTTCAAGTGTATAATCATTTCTTGCTACAAGACAGACATGTATAGATTAATTTGCCAAGTCTGGGCCTAGGCCATGTACACATGCTATATTTAAGTTTAATATATTATAAAACTAAATCCATCTAGAAATTACTTGGATATCAGTTTCAATAACATTAAACAGAGATGGTCACTTAATAAATGTTATGACCTTTATCAAAGGGATCTGTATAAAAATTGGAAGTATCTAAAGTAGGTTCAATTATTATTATAATACAAGTTTGCATTTTATTTATCCAGTATTGAATTTTTTTTTTGATAACTTCTATTTATTTTACTTCTTGACATTCTCACACAAATTCCTCAATCAAAACTGAACCCATATCTATTATCAGCCTGAAATGAGGCATTAGAACCAATTATCATCCAAATCCACTACTTTAGATTTACAGTTCACAAGAATACCCGGTAACCTAAGGATTCTATTAATAAATATTAACTGATATAACAAACACAGAACTAATGGAGCTATCTGTACTGAAGCAGGGTACCCACAGGATTTCAAAAATCAAATTCCCTGTATTTTCCCCGACTTATTCAAGAAATTTCCCTGTGTAGTGTGCGCAAAAATTGCATGTTGAATGAACTTGTTTTAGTAACACAGCATCCACCTCCCCCCCCCCCATGCAACAAATGTGGAATGAACATATATAAAAAATCCCTGTGTTTTTCCTGTATTTTTGCAAATTTTAAAATTCCCTGTGTTTTCCCTGTGAATGCCTTCTGATGTGACCTGCAAAAACATTCACCTTTTCTCTGAATTTGTCATCCCTTTCAATTCCATCTACACAGAACAGATTTTTAGCAACACCAATGGTTGGCAAATCTGTTAATACTCCAAGATGGCATGCCAAACCAAATCCTAAACACCAAAAAAAATAGTGAACATAGTTGTATACAGTATGTAAAGTCTAAGTTTTAGTCATATCCTTCCAAATAAAATATTTAAAGGGCAGCAAAATACATTTAAAGACACACACACACACACACACACACAAACAACAAAACACACACACACACAAATAAATATAATTTAGATATTCAAGCATAATTACAAAATATTGCTCAAAATATAATGAAAAATGAAACATGGTTAGCCCTAAATCAATGAGTTTATTTTCATCATAAAATACTTAATTACAAATATTATGTACTCAAATGCTAAACACTAGCATACCTCTTGGATGAAGAATACCATTGCCATCAACAAGTACTACCTGTTAGAAAAATATTGATGCACAACATAAACCTTTTAATCACACAGACACAATGAATTTAGTTTTAATATTGTATTGTCATGACAAGATTGTAGGAGCAACAAACTAATTGGAAATATATACCTGTGGTAATATGGATGGCTGAATGTTTTTAAGTTTCTCAATTTTTTCTTTCAGTGAGTTTACTTCACGAAAAGCTAAGAAGCCTGGTATATAAGGTGCTGTCAATTGAACCATAGATATATCCTTATAAATAATCTGTAATCAGTAAAATATCTAATTATATATTAAACAAAAATGGCAACCTAAAGTACAAATTGACTGTATGCAAACTATCTTCAGACTAAAACAAGATAATCCAAGCAAAAAATATTTAAAGAAAATATTCAATAATTTCAAATAATAATGCTGAAACCTTTAATATCAGCCCCCCCCCCAAGACAGCCTATTATGGTAATTAACATGTAGCCTATAGCCAACCTTTAGTTCTGGGAATTCTAGAACCACAAAGGCAGCACATGCGTTGACATCATCACCTTTTATGAAAGAAATATCAACACCACCAACATATCGTAAACACAACTTCTGTGGAAACTTGTTTACAACATCAGTAGTGATTTTAAGCTTGGACCAATCATCTACATCCATTAACAACATTTTCTCTTTCAGATCTTTCTGTTCTCTGATTAAAAAAATTAAAAATGGTACAAATCATATTAATGTTATGAGAGCAGTAAATTAATAGTGACATATAATTGCTTTAATGGATTAAATATTTAGTAACTTCGAACCATGTTAACATAAGTTATTCAGTCAAATATCCTTAGTTATGCTACATACCGTTCCCATTTCATCTTCAGAACCTCCTCAACTGACGGTGGAGAGTTATGTGTTTTACACTCTACACTTGCGGTGGCATTACTAGCTTCCATGGCAACACTATAAACAATTCCCCAAAAAATAAGATTTATTTTTAGAATATCTATGTAGATGATAAAAATAATGGACTGAATTAAATAATTATCAGTTCGTGATTTTCATAATGGCTACAGTGAATTCATTACTTTAATTGACTTTCCAAGATAGTATTTATGCACATTTATGAAGGTGGTGCTGAAGCTGTACTGTATATAACATTCTATCACCGGGAAGGGGATTTTTTTGGCAAGTCAAAATATAACATAAATTCTTTAGTACAAACAATGTTTATCTGCAAATAAATAATCAATTGTCCGGAGCCTTTAATACAGAAGAACGATTATTGTGCTGTTGGTGATATTTAAATTACTATTAAATGTCTTAAATCTTATATATGGGTACTCTTAGCTCACTGGTTATTATATTTATGTTTATAAAATTGTCAGTGACTTCATGAGAGACCTATAAACATATGGTAAGGCTGCGATAGTGACTCCCCCCTTCCCCCAGCAGTATGTATTTTGCAGCATTTTCACATTCTATTAAAACAGAAACTTCTATTTCTTTATTATACACTGTGCTCTAGTGCAAATCACACGCTGTGACCCAACAGACAAATTTTATTCTGAATTAAATACTTGGACTACTTGCCATATATATATATATATATATTGAATAACATTCCAATATTTATCCATGTTAACATCTATATAGTAAGCAATGATATTACAAACTACATGTAAAATGAGCAATACTAAAAAAAAGCACTGAAGGCATAAAAATATATAGATAAACTCAAAAGATGATTGAGTCTATGGCTGGTCTGTTTGTTGTAGAAATGGAAAATGTATGCTAGTGCAAGAAATACATCAAGGTATAAAAAAGATATCCCATTGATTGAAGATACTTATAAGTAAGCCAAGATATTAGCACTTGCTATACAAGATACCTACGAACAGGATAAATTAAAGGTGCCAACCTATTGTTCTCCATATTAAAAAGACACCTGAAAGAAATGAGAGATAACTGGAAAATATTAAGTCAAAATTAACTACCTCATTGTTTATGCTCGTAACACCAGAGGCCATTATTACAAATTGAAGAGGAAATATCAGGCAACATTACCATTGTCATGGCCATCCTTAGGAGGGTGCAGGGTTTTGGAGGAACCCGGATAGTGGAAAGCACTTAGAATCTTCACAGTCAGGGCATTTGACTCTGTTTGCCATTCCAAAAGGATGATCTGACCATTGTAAATGTACAGTATTCGCATGAAATATTAATACTCACTTGAAAGATAAACATTGATGCAGTCTACACAAGGCTTTAAGGCATCTACAGTATAAAATAATCAATGTCAGGTAGGTCTCAACTTGATATGGAAACTGACACCTTTCAGTCAGCAGCAATACTAATATTAATTATCAGCAAATTATAGACTTCTAATCAATGGAGATTAGTTTACATTTCAGTGCCACTGGCCCATAAGTCATAAAAATGTCAAATTTGTGACAAAGATGTATAATGACATCCAAAGGAAAAAAAAGAATAATGACCCAATTACAGCAAGTCACCTGACCAAAGATAGTCACCAACGAAAAATATATAGGGTATTTTAGATCAAAATTGATATAATAAATTGATATTTTAACAGTTTGATGCCAATATATGATTTCAACATGAACTAAAAGAAACACGATCAGACAAATATTAAAACTTTTATGAATTTTAATGTACGAAAACACATAATCATCATGGATATAACATGTCGCATCTCTGTAAGTAATTGACTAATACAAGTGATTTTAGATTAGTTTCTTCAGCTGATATAGCTTAAACAGTACGCAAAGGTTCATGAACATCAGTCAACAACTTTTCTAGATATTCTGACATATGTTTGCACACATGACTCAAAATAAAGAAAACGACATTTAAACACTTTGTACTTGTCTACTATCCAAACTACTTCATTTAGAAACATCCAGCTTCACAGCTATCATCAGCAGTGATGTGCCCCCCCCCAAGTGTTTTTGTAAAAATCACATTTTAGGTGTTATACCTGGCCTTAATACAAACTATTCTGGTGTGAAAATGGTGCTCTATTTGTATGCAAAGTCTGACCATTCAAATTCACCATGATCTGGTCTGGCATATCATAAAACATATCTATATTCATGAGTGATTTCTGAGAGCTTTGCATTAAAATGGATCGATGAGCCTCACTTTTGAACTATGATGGTCACATTATTTTTTTAAATATATGTGTGGGAAAAGCTAAAGTTTGTCAAAAATGTTTTTACTAAATGTTTATTTCTTACTAAATTATAAATACTGATAATAATATTCAAACAAATAATGCAATATAATGACACTCAACCAAACTGTCACCAATACAATAATTAAATCTACTGTGTACCAGAAATGGTCTGCTGTCATAGACTGTCATTAGCAAGGAATTATGACTGTGCATTGAACTCATTTGTCATTGGTAAGGAATTAAGATTGTAGTACTTCTTAATTAAGCTATAAGTGTAACATTGTTTGTGAGCATATTTGATCCAGGAGGTTTCTATGACTGTCACATGTGCATCATCACATCAAGAAATGACTACTTCAGTTTGCTTCGACATGGCATATATCACAGTACATATGTATATATTATTCTGAAACTTGAACATACACAGAACAATGTGGCTAGACCAGGCACAATAACTCTTAAATATGACCACATAACACCAGTTCTTGTGACATTTAAGATAATTTTGCTGGTATATAAAACACTACATGGCATGGGAAAATGCAGGCTCTCTGTAAACTTGCCATTCCCCGTTCACATCTTTGATCAAATGGCAATAAATCTACATATTATTTAAAATAGGCGATCTAATTCTATGGAGAACGGTACCTTCTAATAGCCAAAGCAAATATCATGATAGGGTTATGCATCCTATTTTCAATTGTGGTGTTAAAGGTATGTGGTTAACCATGTTGTATATTTAGTCTCTAGATCCCTGTGATCAGATCCCACACACATGGCATATACAGACATACCCGTACATTAAGTGGCAAACACAGTAGTACCAACTCATAACAGTAGTAACTTCTTTTCAGATGTACTTAGTACATACTACAAATGGATAAAAATGTAATTTAATATATACAAATCAACATCCATACAATATAAATATAATGCATGTATACATACATAAATGTGGGAGATTATGGTCCAGTGGATTTCTCAACCAACACCATATCTATTGTGTTTTCACAAATTAAATCAAAGCAGATTTTACTGACAACAATGATAATAAATATGTACAAACTGTATTTTGGTTTGTTTGACAGAATCTGAACAATAATGGGTGTGCTTAAACAAACAGAAATTACATTGTATGGTTCAAAGAGTACCTGACTATAATATAGTAAATAATTATTAGCAATCATTATTAAGCCTGTGCGATGTACTCCCATTAAAACGATCAGCATCTATAGAACTCTATAATGGATATCCCCACCCATTGGAACACCTCACCACCACGTAGAACCCCTGCTCAGGCTGCCCATGTTGCAGTTTTATTTATTCAGATCTTCTTGGGCTAACCTTAATAACAATGTTAAAAGTATATTTTTGGTTTGTGAATCTTGGATGTCAACTGACAGAAACTGCAATCTGACACAAATCCACACCATACAGCAAAAGTTATTAATTCTGATTTATTAATGATTTTGCACAAATTACGTTACTTCACCATAAGGCACTGTTGGGTCTATTCCATGTGTGCCTTTTACTAGACAATAAACTTGAATATCACCAAATAAAAGTCTTCCTAAAGTTTCACACCAGAGTTTTCTATTACTGACATTAACAAAAGAATGGAAATAAAAGTGCCCACCAGCTCCTACATATCTGCTCCAAGTTATCTAGGCTCCAAAACACCTTATAAGTGGTTATTTTATATTTCATTCATAGCATATCATAATTAAATGTATTTTCAAAATAAATCAATAGAATAATAAATATATGAAACTTATAACAAAATAAATATACTCTCCACGTATACCTTTTGCAGACAACTAATAGAGAATAAATAGAATCCTTAATATTATTTCCAATTAATTTATTCAGATCTAAAACTTTAATCTTCAGTGTGAATAATAATACATACATTTTCTTGGTATTATATGGCAAGCCCAAAAAGTGCAGTGGTTAGAACATTGCATTGATTATAAGGGCACAAAATACAAAAAGATACACTTTCAAATACACCTCCTTTAAATGAAATAAGTTACAAACATTTCGTTGTCCAATTGTGAAGAAATATTTGAAACAAAGAAGAATGATCTGAGTACAAAATACATGTCTTATGATATTAAACTCGTTGTTTTCAACGACTTATTGATTAATCCTCCATCTATTTTCTTTAAAAGCTGATCTCTGGCAATGACTTATAATGTAAAGTTGCTTGAATGTTACTACTCTCCATCAATCATACAATATGATTGAGATATTAATATGGGCCGAGTTAGATAAGTGATGGGTCGAGTTGGTTACACTATGGGTCAAGTTGGTTAAGTTATGGGCTGAGTTGACATGGGCCGAGTTAGTGGTGGGCCGCGTTAGTTTGAGCCTGTGCTTGAAATGGGCCGAAGTGACTGGATACCAACTTTTCAAGTCAATGCCAATGGTTTCGATGCTCGGCTTCCTACTCCGCGTCCAAGCACCAGAAAACCCCACATTTGGCGCATGCGCATTGAGTGCTCGGACCTTTAGCGGCAGCAAACAGGTTTCCGATGCTCGGCTACACAACAACATCCTTTAAGTTTAACTTCACGAAAGTGAGCAAACAGACATGACGGAGATATGGCACTAAAACAATATAACAAAGTTAAAACCCAATTTATCATAACCGTTCTTCTCACATCATTGAATAAGATATGATATATACCAAACAGCTGTCTTTCTCACGACTGAAAATAAATGACGAAAGAACATATCGAGCACATTTCTATTTGTTTACATTTTCATAGTTTCCTAGAAGGGAAAGCCTTAATATCACAATGAAAATGTTATCCAACAAATAGGTTTTTTGGATTATAGACCCTTCGCCACCCGAGACATTTCGCCAGTTAATTATCTGGATATTTCGCCACCGCTCGACTTCTAGACAGTTCGCCAGTCAAGACATTTCGTCATTTGTAAATCAGTATCAATTGTTATATACACATACCATTCGTATATAAATTATATGTACATTGTACTCTAAATTTGTAAGCTAAATAAATAAAATAAAATATGTCGTCTAAATTAAAACCCAGAAAAAGCTATACACCCATACACGATGATGATTGATTTGATGTTTTACGGCCACTTTTGTGCATATGGTAGCCTAAATGGACTGAGCGACCTCCAAAGGTAATGAAGCGAAGTAAAAAATGAAACAACCTTCAGATATGCCCAGGCCGAGATTCGAACACGGGTGAATATACACCCATACAGTACACACACATCACGTACACGTCGATAATCTTTTAGTTTGGCCTAAAACTCAATATTCTTTGAGAATTTCTCAGATTGCAGACAATTTCAAATATGCCCTTGTCTGTCGCTTAATGAGAGACGATTACAGCTAGGACACTACAGAGCTGATCACAAGAATTATGGATTAAGTCAAGTGATTAGTCTATCTGTTAGTTATGAAATAACCTTGATATTCAATTCAATTAGTTTTTAGCTTCAGAGTAGCTTCGATCGACAGTTGACAATTGCATTTACGAAGTGTCTACATATGTCTGCAATTAATCCATTGACAAAGAAATCATAGAAACTGGTGTGGATTATAGGAACAATATAATTAAGTAATATACGGCAATTGGATCTACCGATAGAAGAAGTAGAAGACAAGTTTATTTATAGTCGAGTAGAGTAGCAACTAACATTAATGGAGATCATAATTTTAGGATATAAATTTAAATATTTAAAATGAGATAATTAAGTATGAACATAGATGATGAGTATAATTACAGCTGAACATATATATGATTCATTATTAGGATAATTACGAATAAACATTGCTTCATCTTAATTCATAGGAAGAAAACCGCATTAAAATCCTGTCCTAAAATCATACATTGGCTGTACATTAATTATTACGCAAGAAAGAAAACTTGCTTAGTCTAATTTGGGGAAAAGAACTCAATAAAACCCGTGTAGAAATTATTTTACTGCTTATTTAATTATTGATAATTAATTTGACAGGATACACAGAATCCGCATTTACATTTAATACTATACCAAAGTTTAACATTTGAGTCCGATTTTTTACCATCTCTTATTATTCCATAATAATGGTGCAAAATATGCTTACTATTTGTAACAGCGTTGACTCTTGGTATTTGCATATTACCAGCAGAGCTTAATTGAAGTTTTACTATATATTTTACTGATGATAGAGACTTTTAACATCAAGACTGGATCTTCACTTTTTGAGTTTCTGGCAATGTCCCCTGCTTCAAGCATTTCATATTTAATATCGTAAACGTTTTATATATATTAGCAATGCCGCATATGATCATATGCCCTTTGGTGGTCACTGTAACCAAGTATATCCTATGCATAATTAAGTGGATTGGTTCGTCATATAAGGTAAACCAACTTTGAAATAAAATTTTCACTCGTTGAATAACTGATATAAATATTAACCTATATACATATATATATATATATATATATATATATATATATATATATATATATATATAGGCTCGTATAACACTTTTATTTATTTTTGACAAATCGATATTTTTCCATATTACCTTTGTATATTAGATAAACATTGGATTATGGAGCATAACAATTTGCCGTGAAATAACAGGCTGTGACATCAAGGGTAACAGCTAGGTCATTTCGTCGCCAAAACCAGTATTTTTTAAAATTTAAGTTTATATATTAATATATTTAGCTAACTCGATAATAATCTAAAGTTTAATCCATATCAGTAGCAGTGTTAAAGTTCAGTGAGTTTGTTTAGTTTTTTTGGTTAAAGAAGGCCTAAACAAACAATTTGCTCGTTTGTTTAGAATTTTAGGCAGCATTTTAGTATAGCTTTGCAATAATAAAAGTTCACAAGAAATTCTGTCATTTGTTAAAGTAAATTGTTAATCCAAGATAAAAATAACCGTTTTTTGTGTTAAATGGAATTTACTTTGATGTATAAACTATGCACAGAAGTATGCATAAAACACAAAAAGATAATACCCCAAAAACAAACAAATAAACAATTTTGAACTTCATTTATATCAATTTATAATTTTCGGAAACGAAGAGATATATTTTTTGGTATATACAATTTTTAAGTTTCGTTTTCGGGAGGCGATATTGATTAATGTGGTAAATAGTTTAGTTGCTCAAAATAAATAAAAACTTTGTTACTCTGCATGATGTATCAGGAAACATAAGAAAACAAATATTGTGTTATAGTTCTTTTTTTGTTCCATTTGTCAGTGTTATCAGTCTGTGCGTACTTTTACACATCCGTTATAATTTATTACAAGGTAAAGGTATAAATGTGGATAACATTGTCACAATGAGTTATTTGTGACCAGATCTATCATCTATCTAGATCTAGATCGTCTAGAATCGATCTAGTCTAGATGAGTTGAAACTGAAAGTGGATTATGATTAGGTATGCTTACTAGATCTAGTAACTATAGACTAAATAGAGTCTATAAGTATAACGTAGTGTTAGCTATGTACTTCTATATCTAGATCTAATCCAGTTAGGATACAATCCCTCCTATTACTATATTGAATATTAGTCTATAGTCTAGATGTAGCATAATGATAATGTATAACTCGGTATTAAACTATATTTTTAAGTATTATTAATTATAGTATATCTATAACTATAAGAATAAGGTCCATACTTAGTCTAAGTATGGACCTTGTATCATAGCTTATATGGGGTCTGTCGATCTCTGCCCACGTCGATCTCGCCCCAGGTATTCCAAGTGATTAGCATTTAAATAGTTGCTCACACCATAATGTCAATGGACTGAGATCGAAGTGGGTATCATAAATATATGTTGATTTTGGCCCATATTGCATAAAAGTGTTTATTGTAGATGCATGTTTGTATGTCGCCGATCTTGGCCCATGTCGAACTATATATATATATATATATATATATATATATTTGTATATAATTATACATATAATTATATATGTATAATTATATATATATATATATATATATATATATATTCGTAGGGCCTATATACAGTGTAGTCTATTGGAATAATATAAATATCAAACAGTTTATTTTGAATAACAGTACTGAGTAACAGGCCACCCACGTAGGCCTACACTCATGGTCTGTATAGGCGGGCACATGCTCGGAGGAGCTGGTGGGTAGAGTGGTCACCATTCTCGTATTCTGCCAAGAAGCTGATGATCTTCTGCAGAT
Source organism: Paralvinella palmiformis (assembly GCA_025642065.1). Lineage (NCBI taxonomy): Eukaryota > Metazoa > Annelida > Polychaeta > Terebellida > Alvinellidae > Paralvinella > Paralvinella palmiformis. The sequence goes on from JAODUP010001069.1 coordinate 22,031, forward strand.
TGACTATGGCCCGACTGTACGACACATATTCCAATGTTTTATTGTATTGACTGAAACGACTATGACATCCTGCGCCAATGTTGTATACACGGATAAGTTAAACACACCCAGCAACCACAATCTACTTAATGAAACAATGCTAGAGTAACTAGAGCTGACATAGACATGATAATTAGAAAGTGTAAAAGCACATAGACATTCAAGTAACATTTAATTTTTGTACACAAACACACATATATTTAATTAGGGCCGAGATCAACGAGGGCCAAGATTGACATGAGTTGCTTATATTATGACTATTGTCTATTCTGAAGTAGTTACTAAGTTCTTAGAGTAATCCTGATTATTTTGGCTCACCACCAGAATTCAGACAATGTTAATTCAATGTGAAAATATTTTTGTTCTGAAGTTAATAAACCCATGTGTATATTTTTATTCTGCCAAGTTGATGGTTCAGATGTGATATAAATTTACTAAACACTTTGGGCTTTGCATGGTTTTGTTGCACATCAGCTATTTTTTTATTATATTGATGTAGTCATAAGACACATGACTTCTTTAAAGTGATGTTATCAATTCTATTTCATGCAAATTTTTGTATTTTGTATGAAACAATGCACACATGTTCCACGGAATCAATGAAAAAATGTCACCTAGCAGTTTAATAACAGCTTTTATTAATTAATAATTCCTGTAATCATGCTAGATAAAGGTGTTACTGTTAGTATGCTTTTATCAATGACTTAATTTTGATAATCACTGAAGTGAAGCTAATATTCAAGGAAAATATACAAGATCACTTTGCAACAGTTTTATAAAAGCAATTATTGATAGTTACAGTTCAAATCTGTGCTTGATGATGATTACATGGGCAAATAATTTGTTGAACAAAGAAACATATGAAGAATTTTACAACTCTATATATGTATTACATTTGTATTTGAAACTATTTAAAATAATTTTTGTAACATATTCATTTTTGACATTTAGTAATTGAAAGTATTTGTATTTAAATACTTTCATAAAAAATGCATAGAATAATTGCAATTAAAATAAATCATAAAAGTAAATTAATTGTACGGTGTCCTTTAGCAATTTACTAAGAAATGATGGCACAGTAAAGGCAATTAAGCCATTGAGATAGTAGATCATTGAGACCACTGTATAAGACGGGTAGTTCACAAGAAACCACTACCTTACTTGTCAGTTGTCACTGTGATGTAGTTAGCAATAACAAGAATCCCTCGCACTGGTCTGCCTGTCATCTTTTGATCAGTGTTTCCATGCACCAGTTAATTAAACGGAACCGCCTGGTGACTGCCAGATTTTGTGACCAGCAAATGTTTGCTTTGCTAGTAGCTTATGGATTAAGAGTGGTAGTGGCTTCTCAAGTCAGGTGGCATCTTCATCATAGATGGTACTGGTACAGCCTTTTCAGAGTAGATGATCCCTTACAAATAGTAGGGAGCAGCCCACCTGTGGTGGCATGTAAAAACACCACAATGCCGTTGCTGGAGGGAGGTATGGATGCAGGGAAGAGGGAGTAGTGAATGGCTGACCGCAGGGTAGTGATAGTCACACTAACACATAGTGGCCTTTCTCGATTGGAAGGGGGGAGATTTTGGGGGTCTTCCATTGAAGAAATGGGAGTATTTGATGCACAGAAGGCCACTTTCCCCCCAAAACCAAAGTAGCTGACCGATTTTCTGCCAGTAAAATAGATGACGTATATCATTGGATGTCAGATGCTATTGAAAAGGCTGCTGGTAGGTCTCTTAACTGTACCATGAAAAGTCTTTAGTGAACTCTGGGAGTCTCTTTCAAATGTGCATACACTAATGCATCAAGTCAGCCACCTTTTTGGCATATGATAAGTTAATGGAAACAAGGATTTTACATTAAGGATAAACCCTTAATTCTCAAATATTATTTCTCACTTGATACCAACAATCAGCTTCTGTGGAAGCATGGAGCCCCTTTTGAGTGTACATTAAAATTATTCTCTGAAATAGATTTGATGTCTGTATTTTATTTGATGGTGATTTTTTTTGTAGCAGGGCTTTCCTTACATGGAACATTTTTAGTGAGTAGTAGTGGAATTCATGTGCAGATATCTTTTGTTTGAGTGCTACCATTTCATCGTAGTTTAATATACGTGCAGAATGGCATTGGTAGAATTCCGAATTAACTAAGTTTCCATTTCATAGAATATATTTCATGTAATGTACCATCCAGAGATTATTGTATGATGGGCTTATGAACCACTCATATTATTAATATGTAACAGGGAGATTGTTTCACTCTGTATAAACAGTGAATTATGTGAGTTGTTATTTCATTTTATTTAGCACAATTATTTTGCCATTCCACAATCCTAACTGATATGCTGCTTTGTTATGACATTGCAATTGCTAGTAACTACACAGAATATTAACTGAATGGGATCATTGAAGGTTTTTGCTTATTTCAGTTAATTTAATTATTTGAATATATTGCAGCAAACTTACTACATGCTCGTTTCTGTGATTTCTGCTGGAATTAAAACAACACCGCCATGTCCAGTGCAATGTGTGCAGTAAAGATATTTTTTATTTATTTTGCTGCGCTTGTTACTGATTTGTGTCAAGCACAAGTTAATCCCACAGCACAGTACTGTGAACAAAATGCAGGTAAAGATTATACCCTGTAATTTAAGTATTTTATTAAGTGCAGTAAAGTGTTTGCTTACATATGTTTATTATAATTAATAGTGATGTAATTATTGTTTTTATTTAAAGATTAACTATCGTGAGCCAAAACCGTAATGCAGCACTCCAGTGTTTTGTCATAAAATAGTACTGCTTAAAGGTCATGGCATTTTGTTGACATCATCATGTTTACAGTTCTTTCAGAAATAACATAATTTTCCAAACCATTTTTGATAAATGACCTTTCTTACAATCTGATTTGATTATACTTCACAGTGCTTTCTACAAATAAACCTATCTACCGGTCAGAAGACACTTTAGCAGCATCATGTGTTTTGCCATCGTCATGTTACCGCTATGTTGATGATGTTGTCTTTCAACTGGCAGACAACACTCTACCAATTGCAGACACTACTATAGGAAACACTACCTTCACGGTGACTTCAAGATATTCTGTCCAGGCTGGGGACAGTGGTAAACATCTCAAATGTGTTATTAGTAGTCAGAAAACATCAGCAGATGCACTGTCTGCAAAGGAAACTCTGATTGTTGCAGGTATTTGCTAGAATAGTGTTTTTGCTTACTACTAATAGTAGGTTTATTCATCATATATTAATGACCAGGTTTTTATGGTTTAAATGTTGTTTAGTGTGTAGTCAGTGTTTTACTAACATGTGTCACTGATAATGAGATGTTTCAGTAAAGTTTATCACATAAACATTGTGGAAACTGTGGGTTTTTTCAAGCCTGAACCAAAATTTGGCTAAAACCACCAATGTCAAAAACCTGCCAGTGCTAATTTATGTTAGTTAAGATATTCACCATGAGAATAGTCATGAGGCAATAAACCTTTACTCTGTTATGTTGAAAAATATTGGCAAGTTTGGCATTTTAAGATAAATATGCTAATATATATATATATATATGTGGGGGGGGGAGTAGGATGTGGATACCATTATACTGCAACAGTACTCCAAAAATACGTGAATTAGTGTCCAGATTTGACAAATGTTTTTCCTTATTTTGTATTGATATCTTTAAGGTGCATTCCTAATATATATATATATATATATATATATATATATATTGTTGGTCTTGCACATTACTCAAATACATTTTTCTTAACAATAAAAATCATAATTTATTAAGTAGACATGTATACGTCAATGAATACAGATAGATACATTTAAAACTTCATAAAACTATTTCTTCTAAATTATTTTTAGTACACTTTTGAACATGTTGGAAAAGTTCATTCTTTTGTCTTAATGATTGACACCCTTTTAGTAATAATTGGTCCAGATAATTTTTATTTGATGGATCTGTGCAAAGTTTATCCACAGTTAGTATGTTAATAACTCTCCTACTGATAGACTCTTGTTTAACAGATTCAATTACTTTGAACATTTGTGCAGCTGTGATATATAATGCTTCCATTATTCCAACTGGGGTCTGATATCAGCTATATATATATATATATATATATATATATATATTTTCAACTGCAGACCATATAAAATTATCACCCAGGTTCTAGATTGTGTTGTTTTTTACTGGCTGTTTTTATCAGTATACTGATATGATCTTCCCAGTTCATGCAATCATTTAAATGAAGCCCAAATTGATGATATTTTTGTACTTATTCAAGTTCAGCACCACTGAGAAATAGCATTGGATACTGAGTCTGTGGGTTGTTTGACATCACCCTGAATATGGTTTTTGCTTTGTTGGATGGCATAAATCATTGATAGATGTTCCAGGTTCCTATTCATCCATTCAAAGTTTATCACTGTGTTATCTTTGACTAAACTTGGCGTAAGCAGCACACCATCTGCATATACGTAGATATGTGATAAGAAACAGCATTGGCCCCAAGATGGATCCTTGAGCAATGTCTGCTGTCCCCTTTTGCCATTTAGATTTTGATCCATCTAGTATTACTGATATTTTGCTTTTTGTCCAGATAGCTGCATATCAAGTCATACAGAGATTCATCAATTTAAAAAAGATTTAATTTTCAATTTCAGTACTATGGTAAATTATCTTGAAAGCTTTTGACAGATCAACAAATAATATGGAGCTATATATATCCAAATTTTTGTATATTCTCTCTTCTGTGTAGAAAAGTTGGTTTGCCGTTGAATTTATCTTTTTACAGCCAGATTTTTTCCATGTTAATAAATCTCTGTTTTCAAACATTGTATAAATTTGTTTATAGATGGATCATTCAAGCACCTTTTCTACACATGACAATAATTATATTGGTTTATAGTTTTTGATATCTTCTCTGCTGCTTTTTTTTAGATTAGTGAGATCGGTGATATCACGAAATGTTGTCATCTGAATCACTTTTTTTAATAGTGATGTCATGGATGTGGACTGGCTATGGAAGTTTAAGAAATTTCATTGACAAACAGTCAGGGCCCTCTGCCATTCTCAATTTGAAGTTTTGATGGAACAGATAGGTGTTTCATTTTCTGTGAGCTCAGGATAGTGGTGTTCCTCCAATGTGGGCAGATTGTGTTCAGGTGTCACATGTGGTACTTGCGATTGTGAAGCAAATTAATCTGTTAGTAGGTTTCTGCTATATTGTTGCATTTCATGCAACAGTATGAGTATCTTGCCTAACTTGTCTTCTGCCTTTCTTCATCTCAAGAATTGTTTCTACTTTCACATTTCAGGTCCTGTTTGTGATTTTCGTTTGGCACCATGTATTTTTGTGTATTTTTGCATTAACATCTTGTTTCACCCGGTTATAAACATCTAGATGCTCATTCTTTCTGGTTGTTGAGTATCATTTCCTATTTCTGGTTCTGATTGTAGTTTTAATATTTTTCGTAACCCATGGTTTATCTTGTGGGGTAAGTTTTTAATGGCATGATGGGGGTATATTATGATCTTCATTGTTTTATTTTTGTGTAATCGTGAAGCACATCCTCATATGAATTTTCTTGAATGTGGCTGCATTCATTCCTTCAACATCGACTTCATAGTACTTCTGCATGGTTGGCTTTCTCCCCGGCAGAAAGGTATTTCTCCCCTGCTATGGGGAGAAATGACAGAAACTGGAGAGAAATGGCAGAAACTCAGGAGAAACTTCCAGATGTGTTTATTTTAAGGTGAAAAGCATAACCATGTGTAAGCCATGGTATCACCAAGTACATTTGTACAGGGATACTATTAAATTAATAATGATTTCATCTGTTTAATAATGTTTAAGAAAAACAACAAAGTGCTTCCAGACATAATCTCACTGTCTACTTCCCTTGAATATGTTGAATGTTATGTGGTAAAGTACAAAACAAAACTACAAACCTGCAAGATAAAGCAATTTGTCCAGCCACAATATTCAACATTTACAAAGTATAAATTTGTATGTCATATGTGCACATCAAGAGACTATATGTAAATGATGACATTATCAATAGCCATGTGAATTTATACTACTGATGATCAGCCAACATATCTGCTCAAGAATAACTAACTAATCTGCTGAGATTGATAACCCCCATCAGTGTCACATTAATCTAGTCAATATGAAGTCTATCTACCACATTATAATTAGGCAGTGCATATACTTCCCTATGCTATGGTGTAATAACAATTATACATCACTCACTCACTGCTGCATATTTAATATGCAGCAGTGGGTGAGTGTTATTACACAGCAGCATCTCTTCACAGTGATACATACATGTAGTTATTACTACAGACTACATGATGGTGTCAGTAGTATTCAAGCATGACTAGACACACCATCACCCTCCTCATAGTTGATTGGGTATTTGATAGTGTTATGCTACCTTGCATAACAAAGCAGTCATTAGAACATCAAATTTATTCAGCATTATAATGTATTATCACTGCACAGATACCAGAAATAAATAATCTCAATCTTTTATCTCACAATCTTAAACGTGATGAATTATTGACATACACTTTAAATAAGTATGTGGCATGTGGACAAGATTTATAATTAAATAACTTATGCTTATGTATATTGGTTTCAACCTGTTAAAGTCTCTATTAAATTAATTGGGTAATTTAGTTTCTCCCCTTTCTGCCATTTCTCCCCTGAAGAGAAAGTATTTCTTCCATATCGGTAGAAACTGGGTAATTATCATGGTTTTTACCGTGATGTGGAGAAACCCGCCAGCCCTGTACTTCTGAATCGATTTATTACATAAGTGTGTATTCGTAGAATGATAAATCTATAATACACAACTGCATGCATTTGACATGCTGATGGATGGTAGAGTGCCTGATGCTATCATGTGATAAGGACAGTCTGTAAATATGAGATCCAGTGTGTTAGGTAGTGTACTCATTATGTAAGTCAGCTCACTGATAAGTCGGTGAAGACCAAAGGCTGATGTGAGATCCACTAAATGTTATTTTAGTTCACTCCCTGGGTCTGGGGCAGTTCATTGTGTGCAGCAGTCATTGAAGTCTCCCAGCAAATATGCACCATAAGATTCATATATTAATATTATTATTATGGCAGCTTTTAATGAAATCTGTAATTCTTCCATTATTTTTAATCCTTATTCTCTGTATATTCCTGGTGGAAGATAGCAAACTGCAACCAATATTGATTTTTATTTTTGTTTGATATATTTTTTTGCCTTAAAAATTCGACTAATTAATTTTATAAATCACTTCTTCTTTTGCATATCAGTGTGCAGTTAGCATAGATGCATATCCTTCCACTGCATCCTTTTCTGTCATTATGATAAACATCATATTCTCCCATTATAAAGTATTATTCTTCATGTGCACATTCTGTGAGTCATGCTTCATTGTCGTATATAAAAAGTTTCCTCAAATTGTAATGATGACATGGAATATGGTAACCTTTTTGTTGTCATGTTTATCAGTGCATTGTCTAGAAGATATAGAAATTACTCTTAGAGATTGGCATATGCAGCTGAGCAGTTAAGCTTCATTTTTGTTTGTATCCATTGGCTTATTTGTTATGAGCCATTTCCAAATTTGACTCCAATCTGTTTTCTCGATAATGGTCAGAGGAGAAGACTCTTTGTTTTGCTTGATGCAGACTTTGCTTTCTCTAGCCTGTGTGTCACCTTTGAATGAGTTCTTTATTCATCGAGTATCTGGTTTCAGCAAAGAGCTCTATCTCCTTTGGGTCTAAGGCTTCATTAACGTATATCAATTCATCACATCTTACTTCTGCTCATACTATATTTGGTTTCTTTTTGGATGCGATTACTATGAGTATCTTGTCCTTGGCCTTTTTTCTGGTTTCTTTTTCCTCGTTGTCTTATTGCACTGTCCATGTTCATTTGGTGCAAATTAATAAGTTTCTTCTTGCACAATTTTATCGATAGTTTATCAAAAGTTTCATCATTCCTCTTCACTACCCTGGCGTTAACCGATAGCTTTTTTTTTCTCTTGGCTGGTTGTTTCAAGATTTTGAGTTCATTTTTAATTGAATCAGTCGTTTCCTGTTGGCTTATCACTGTTCTGATCAGCCTAACTATGTTTTTAGCATTCCCCCGTAATTAAGGGTTCCACAACCGGTACTATCACGCTACTACTGAATGCACTCGAGGCCTTTTCATCTTCAGATGAATCAATCATAAATCGTCTGAAGGCTGTAAAATCCCTCATCGATTTCGTGGTTTTGATGCTTCTAGACTTTCCGTCTGTCACTTGTCGGAAGAAGTAGTTCACGATGATGTCATTTGTTTTATCTTCTAATAACCTGTTTTTCATAATCAGTGATTTAGTTATTAGTTGACTTTTAAGTTACCAGTTAATTTAACGCAGGGATATAGCATATCATGGTTTCTAAGTAACAGCGAGTATTCTGTCCATATGTTTACCAATAGCAATCACATCTGTCAGTTGATTGTAAATGGTGTAATGTTTTGATACTGTGATGATCTAAGATGTGTAAAACGAACAAACAGTCACAAATTTCATCACCTTAAGGAGTTACGATTTAGTTGAGTTCAGTATTATTATTGTTGTTATTGTTAATGGAGTTAATTATATGTTAATTAACCCAAAAATATACTGACATAAAATAATAAATTTCAACAATATTCATGAAGGCAACTCATAAGTGTTACATTTTCTTATCAGTACGCATAACCGAATATGACAGCGTTTGAGTAGAAATATTTTCACAACAAAACATGCGTAGGTTAAATATTTCATACATGTTCCAAAATAAAACAAGATGACTCGTGCTTTGTTTAGCTTCAGTGCTGATTATACCTGGAACAGATGGCCATAGGCTGGCTCGCTAGATAAATATCCCAGAAATTTAGGCATCATTGAGCAATCTTATTCATCCTGAAGTAACTTCTCTTTATCTGATTGATCTTTTTCAGAGCCACCATCACCTGTAGAGAATATTACCTGTGTGGTATTTTCTTACCTGAGTATGAATTGTTCTTTCTGGCCAAAGCAACAACAGACAGGAATACCGACTACCTACAATGTATACTACCAGCGTCAATTTATTGAAATGTAAGATTATCAAGTCAGAAAACAATAAACAAATAACTAAAAATTGATTTGATTAGTTGTTCTACAAACAGTTGGGCAATTCCAGATGTTTAGATACCTGCTACACATCAATTAAATGTTAAACATATTTGGGTTTTTTATGATGGCAGTCTGAAATGGTTATCTGTCGTTTATGAATTGTGTGTGTTATAGCCACATTGACACTCGCATTGTTTTACCTCTCATGTGTACATGGACAGATGTGATCATCTTGACTGATATCAAGATTTTCTTATCTTAAAATATTACTATCTGCTTTCTAGATCCACGGTATTAAAACAGACATAAGATTCATTTTAAATGCTAAAAATCACCATTTCCCCCCTTGACTAAACTTTGACCTAATTTGGTAGCTGTCTGGGACAGATTTTCTTAAAAGCTTTTATAATTCATATAATAAATGGCTGTTCATATTCTGTGCTAGTACTGTCTTAGTTCTTGAGGGGTTATCTGACATCAAAATTGTTGTTGAATCCTATCTATTTTGTCTATTCTTCAAACTGATCATTGAGATCATCATTAGTAACATACATGGTAATGATTCTGGTTCACCTTCTCCTTTGAAAGTAATCATTTTGCTTTGATCAGTCAAGTTTAATTCCTCACTGTTATCGAATGGAGTTACTAAATCTGTCCAGATTGTATTTCTCAGATCTGTGGTTACCCGCAGCCAGTTGAAAATATTTTTATTCAAATGGTGAGCACACACTAACTATCTACATCCAAAAGAGAAGTTGTTTTGTGTGTTTAGTCTTATTAATGAGAAATACAGACAGAATTAAGCACATTTAATTTGGCCATTTCCCGAATTTGAAAATATTTTGATCTGAAATAGTGAAATGCAAAAGATAATTAATTTCATTAATCCAGATTTCTTTTTGTGGTAGACATTTTACTAGTTACAATGCATATTACACCATTTGGGCGCTTTAATAGTGCAACGTTTAGAGCAAAATGCTGCAAAACTCCAGGTTTTGGGTGCAAATCCAACTTGTGCCATATGTTCCAGGGGTGGCCAGTGCTGAGGTTTAACAATGATATCACCTATGTGACTTCATGGGTAGAGCATGGGACTGCTAACCCATGAATATTCCAGCTGTATAGTAGGAGGAATTTTCCGTCCAGCCAGGCAACTGGGAAGGTTTTTCCATTGCTTATGCCACCTGTTGTAAACTCTAAATTCATTCTTGGTGAAGCTGTAAATTACTTGAGGTAGCCAGCCACATAAGATAACTGCCATTTCAGCAATTATTATTAGTATTATTATTAAACTACTCACTCACTCACTCACTATATCCAATTCGGTTGTTAACATTTTTGCACTATGCTTATTTTACTTAATGACTATACTATTCTTATTCATGAACTGTTTTACAACATTAACACAGCCACTTTTTGTGCTTGGTTTCAGGAATTTCCCACCAAAGAATTTTAAGCCTTGCCCTAATCGAAAGGGAAATACATGTGTGTTTAATGGGAAAGAATTCCACAGAATAGGATATTATGCAATATTTGTACAATCCCGCAATGAGCTTGGGAATGCAAACAAGACTTCAGTATTTGAGGTTGAGCATCTTGGTAAGTTTTATTAGAATGAATATTTAATAACTAACATACAAGGAGAGTCAGGTAACCAGACAGGGGGACTGTATGAATGGATGAATGCACATCTGTGCGTGCACATACACACACACAGCTGGTTTCTTTAAAGTTTTTTTCTTGCAGTTAAACTGGAATGCATTAGTACATTGAAGGTAGAGGTTAAAGGACAAACATGGTTTAAACTGTTATGGAAGAAACCATATCCAGAACACATACTAGAGAATACAACATATGAAATCTCTGTACATTCTTTAGATGACCCTAGGGATGCTGTAAAGGTATGATTGTCTACTTTTAACATGTTGACATAGTTCAGATGATTGTCTACTTTTAACATGTTGACATAGTTCAGATGATTGTCTACTTTTAACATGTTGACATAGTTCAGATGATTGTCTACTTTTAACATGTTGACAGAGTTCATTTTTGTCATGATTTTAATATAAGGATTCACGTACAATATATAATTTTTGTGATTGAGATTTCTGTTTGTTATAAGGTCTGTATGCAAGCCTAGATGATTGGGCTACGGCCTTTTATTGATTAATGAAACATCTCTTATCCATGAGTAATACTGGGGAAAACCACATGTTAAATCAACATCTAGGCATTTTTTTAATAGTGTTGGAAGTTTGTGGAGGCCAGCAGATGAATCACTTTTCAAAACTTAAAAGCCTGTCATAAAATATGGGAGCCTATATAAGATGTTGTTGTATTTGTCTTGTAGAGTTCCAACTTTTTTTTTTGGGGGGGAGACATTAAATGTATGGGGTCAACACACTTCCGTGCCACCACAAAGCCATTTTATGTACACAGGAATATTTTATATTTTAAGCAATATTTGGGACATAGAAACTATGTATCTCACAACTATACCCAGCTATATTGTTTCTTTGTTAAACTTTAAGACTATCATTGGCATGCTAAATCTGGGTGTAAACGTCTGTAATTTACTACTGGATCGGTAAATTCCATACGAGTCAAGTTTTTGATGAGATGATGTATAACATATATCTTAATTATCACAATGATAATAGAATTAGCCAAAATATGCTAATTACCCATTCAAATATTAAATGCTATTGTGTAAAAATTAAATGCTATTGTGTAAAAATGCTCTCATGGATTCCACGAATCGGGGTCCAAGGTCTGACCGTGTTATAACTGATTTTGTGTTATAATGGACCACAGGATAATGGGTGCCTACTGTATATATATATATATATATATATATATATATATATATACGCATTTTGAATATAACAAAATGATCTAGATGGTTTGTTTTTTGTCTTCCCAAGTGATAGAATTAAAATCTTGCTATCTGTCTCATTTTTGGTCCATTTATCTCCACGTTTTAACTTTTTTATGTTTTTTGTTCTCTTCTAGATAAATATAACTTCACAGAACACATATGTGACATACAATGTAACTGATCGGATACCATACATCTCATATACAGTAATGATACGCTCATTTCCATGGATCTACCTGGGAACACGGCTTTCTCCAGGCGGATACTGGAGTGATTCAGCAACAATGGAGGTCACTACTATGGCAGATGGTAAGTGTTTGACTGACATGAAATAGTGCTTGTAAAATTGCATTGGCATATATCAGTATTATTTGATATTATTCATCAGTGCAAGTTAATTGGTGTTAACATTTTGATACAGATATGCTACCAGTATGATGCTTATTGCACTTAGCACATGTATATGTAAGCATTTGAGTACAAGAATGTATATTAAATGCATAACTTAAGCTATCACATTTACTCTTAATATTCATCCACAATGAAATAATTAATTCTATTGGACCTGTCACACTGGTAGCGTATGTCAGTGTATGAAAAACATCACTCATACACTGGTGTACGCTGACATATGCTATGGGTATGTTAGGCATAGGTTGTATATGTTTAAAGTACAGCAGCATATGCTGGCATACGGCGAGGTAGAAAATTATTTTTAAGCATGCTTAAAATTTTGTGGGTACTCCGACGTATGGCCATAAGCTAACATTTCCTAACATTCGTTGGTCATATGCTACTCATAGGTTAAATACAGTGAGTATATGCACAATTTTGCATTTTCAAGGGCTTCTTGTGCATATGAAAATTATCTTATGAATTTTCATACGCAACTCATACGTTTCTCTCATACGTTATAGTGTGACAGGGCCATATGATTGGATCAAAATAGTCATGCAACACATGATCTGTTTGGGCTTTTAACACGTGTTATGTCTAAGTGTCTTGTCTTTTGCTTGGGAAAAGGTAGACTGCACAGTGTTGTGTGTTTATAGCTTAAATAAAATATAAATTTCTTGAATGTGTGTATAGAGAATGATTTGCCATTTATTATATGTTGTGTGTGCATATAGGATTGCCTGTCAATTATAATTTATTATTCCATTGTGTATCTACAACTTGAATTCATGGTCAATTGATTTTTAAGTTATTAAGCATGTTATCTACTTAGTTCAAACTTAAATGATTATCTGATTGTACCTAACCCTATTGATCTATCAGTGACTTTCCAGAATGACTTCACATTGTTTAAATTCCTGTGATTTCATTTCATTCACCAGATGGCAGGACCACACACACATGTGCATGCACCTGCACACACACACAAACAACACACACATACGCATGCATGCACACACACACACACACACCTTTTCAGTTGACATGTTGTCAGTACTTTAAGATTAATAATAAATAATGTGGAAATAATTCATCCAGATATTAAAAATTTAATCAATTATCACCTTTTGTTCATTTAAATGGATAGACCAAAATTAAAGGGTGAACGAACACAAAAAGTAAATATGATAATTAGTTATATATGCAGCAGGTGATTAGTGTTGTCAATCTACTTTATTTGTTAAAGAAAATGCAGAAGAGAGATTTTTATGCTGTATATCTGTCAATTCGTATTTGCTTTTGAAGTTCCTGGCAGAGCTCCTCAAGTGACAGCTGGAGGCTTCCTTTATCACAGAATTACCAAAATGCTGGATATTTATTGGCAGGTTAGAATACAAAACACTTTACATAAAGACACAAACATAATATCATTTGTATTTAACACACACTGCACCATGATATGGGCAATTTTAACTAGCAGTATGACAGATTTTCTGTAACGTATCATCACCATATGGTTCTGTGATTATTGTATGTTGTGTTTATTTCTAGCACGTTCCTTTGTATTTGATTCATGGAGAACCAGAACATTATCGTATTCGTCTGTTTCATCGGTCGGCCAATGATGTTCCATCTTGTCGTGGTGATAATCCCATTATGTGGAAAGTTGACTCCAGAGCATCCAGTACAAATCAGACATTTAATGAGCATGACCCTTATGATGTCTGCATTGATTTAAATAATCAGATTGGGTATAATGAGAGTCTTCAGTTAATACCAATAAGAATACCTGAAAAGGGTATGTATGTTTGTTTGTTTGTAGGTACATATATATACAATGCATTCTTTGTTTGAGCACACAGAATGCATCCATTAATATGGATATCTGCCTGTATTTGTGTTATAAAAGTAGAATATTACATGAATTCAAAAACTGTTTATCATTGCTGCTGGTAATCTGAATATTGTGAAACTTAGACTCTGAGTGAATATCAAACATGAGGATGAAAACTATTCCTTCATTAACCTCAACTATTATGGAAATGTTACAGATTTACCAACTGACTGAAGTTTCTTTCTGTTTTCAGTTTCTAAGATAATGTTTCTGCTCTCTGTGCTGTTTTACTACTTTGGGACTATTTTAGTTCATGTTTTGGCGATTTATTGTTTTGTAACTAGATCCAATCTTTATTTCACTGATTTGATTAATGGCCGTGCTTTGGTTGGCCAGTGAGACTAGAGTGCTGAGTCACTCCATTCATCAAACTCCGGTGAAAACAAACTAAAATTAGTTCTTAAAAAATTGTTCTTAATAACCAGCCTAAACCATTCCATGTAAATGTCATTATCCTGTCCAAATCATCCCTGCTTGTCATTTCTGAATTTTTCTCATCTAAATCAATGTTAACCATCATTAATCCAGCTGTTGTCTATTCTGAATACTGATCACTGATTAAACCGATTTCCCACAAGCAGAATATCTTTGATGTGATTGATATACCACATCCAGTATTTTCTACAAGAAACGTTATCCAACAGTTGACAGTTTGTTCTGTTGTGTGTATTGTGCAAACGAAGATCAGTCGTCTATTGCGTAGAGATGCCCTTGATTAAAATGTCGCCTAATTTAGCTGCAATAAAGATGGGAAGCGTCGTACTTATTCAAATTCTCTGTTAATAATAGGTTTTCTGTCCTCTGATGTACTATGGCAGTTTGTTGATCATCTTTAGATATAATCAGGATATTCTGCATAATTCACCATATCTACCATCGCAATTACAGATCTTAGTCAACATGTCTGTTTCTTCTAGAAAACAACACCTAAGCTTGATTTAAGTGCAAAAGTGAAAGAAAGGTGAACCTTATCAAGGAAGTCAGAGTCACACCAAAACATATAATTTACGTTTATCAGTAGTAAATGTCATATCTGTGCTAAACAATGTGTCATAAATGGCTTAATCAAAATACAATACAGAGATTTAGACTAAGAGCGTTTTCACTATATTACACATTTATCATAATGATTTTCTTCTGCATTAATCACTTGGAAATTGGGTCTATTTGATCTCTGTGTATCAACTAGCCCGTTATTATGTATCCCTTGGACTTGCAGAGCCTGTTTAGACAAGTTCATCTGTAAAATGAAACTGTCAACAAGTTTGAGGCATGATATAACATAGTTTTGAATGTTTGGCTTACTATGTTTTGTATCAGTATAATCTATGGCTGTCACAAACTTCTAATCTATCTTTATTTTGTCAACAGCCATCACACAGTTTGTTTGTAACCAGGCCCAACAATACACCCAGTATTTATTTTGGTTTTATCTTATTAACAATTTATAGTCTGGAGTGCAGATCTGTTACAAGTTTAAATGTCTTAAAAAAAGACACACTCATTTTTCTTTTTTGTCTCCATGTATGGATTGTACAATCCTGCACCATCATGAACAGCTCGAGGAACTACCGGTAGTACTTAATATGTTTGAGTAAGCTATCCACATTTAATGACAACATTTGTTTCTTACACCAGTAAGCCTTTCTGTGTCCTGTCATTCCAGTATCCTGTCATGTGCTGAAAATGCTCTACATCCATGCACAAGCTGTAAATTAGTTTTCAAACATTCCTGTAATCTCTTAGTTTTACTCAATCAAATTTGGTCTGTTTGGTACCTGATTGGAATAGTCACTAGCACGTTGAACCACAGATCACTATCACCCAAATTCCAATCTCGGCTTGGGCATATCAGAAGGGTGTTTTATCATTGACTTCACTTCATTACGTTTGAGGGTCACTCGGCCCATGTAGCCCACCATGTGCACAAAAGTGGCCATAAAACATCAATGATCATTATTATCATCAAGAGATCAGCACCCATTTATTTGGTTTTCTTTTGTTGTTAAAATCATTTTCAAGGGCAGTAAACAAAACAAGATTAAAAGCTTGATGATAACAGAATTCCCCACTAATCTAATGTTCGTATATCAGAAATGGTCCTTAAATGATAGCTAAGATGAGCTATGGTGGACCTATAGGTACACATTTAATTTGGATCAATATAAATACTTTCAGAACTTCGAATACCCAGGTTCTATGCCAGACTGAGTGAAGATAACCAGATTGAGGTGCGCATTCTCGAATATACTGGAGCCAATACATACACATTGTATTGGTGTAAAAGCTTCATAATTTCTTGTTTGAATAAGGTAAGGTATGTCATAGTTATTTATCAGGCATGCTAGTCATCATTACATGTACTCTTCATGTGTAATAATCTGTGTTTCACCATGTGCCAATCATGTTTACAACATTTTGAATTTACTCCACTGATGGGTCAGATAGAAAAATTGCTAGGTTGAATTCTGTAATAAATTTATATTAATATATATATATATATATATATATTAAAGAGACATACAGGTATATACAGAATCTATATAAATTTTTATTGGTTCTTGGTTTTATATATATATATATATATATATATATATGACTATATTTGCAAGAAATAATGCTTTCATGCTTAAATTTTCTTCTTCTTGTCAATCAATGTAAACAGCTTAACATGATATATAGTAGGGCCCCATTATAACATGTTGGGGTCCACAAGCTGTCGACCGTGTTATAGGTGGACCGGGAAGCAAAACCGAGCACTGTCAGGCTGGCCGAAAATAGAGAGTCCATGTGTTAACCTCGTCTTTGACCATCTTTGAAGATTACATACCACTGTTTATTATACATAAATATTCCCAGTAGTTGTTTCATCATTTTTTCTTGGCTCAGTGTTTGTGCGGAAAATCAAATCTTTCTGCAAAATTGTGCAAAAACTAACAGCCATGTTTGATTGGTGATATTCAACTGCCAGAAATGACATGTTTTTCAGATGAAGGTAGCAAATATAAGGACCACTAAATGAACGTTGATTGGGGCAAATTCACAGTTAAACATCCCTGAGAACGTATTTGTTTGTGTGTCTGCTTTTGTTATGAAAACAGTTTGTGATTTCCCATCTGGTTTGAGCGCACAAGTAAAGTAACACAGTCATTGCTGTATTTGAAACTTTCATGCTTGTGCTTGTCAGTGTTGAGAGATAGTGACTTGTCTTGTAGCATCTTGGATTAGAACGTGGCTTCATCAGTATTTTATATATTTTGAAAATAATAATAATATGTGACATTTATATAGTACCCTATTCAGCTAGATAGCTGCTCTAAGGCGCTGTACAGTATTATTATCCCCGACTCAGACCTGCTCCAGATGATGATGATTGATGTTTTACGGCCACTTTTATGCACGTGGTAGGCTAAATGGGCCCTCAGACCTATTCCAATCCAGCACATATCTCAACTCCCAAGGGAGAATACAACACATGCTGCCAGTATAGACGCAAAGTGTTACTCAAACACATAGCCATCAAGTTCTGTCAGGTTCTCATTTTTATGGCTGAGTGAACCCCAAAAGGGTCGCGGTTTCGAGGCTCTGGAGCTGCAATGCTGTTATGTGGCGACATAACAGCATTGCAGCTCCAGAGCCTCGAACCCACGACCCTTCTGCTACCAGGTCCTATGCTCTAACTAACTGTGCTATCATGGCTCAATGGGGTAGAGATGACTGGCTGTCACCTGTTGGGCATAGCCACTTGTATATATGATCAAAACAGAAACTTGAGAAAACCTTTTTAAACAAAATATTATTCCTAATTGAAATAAATAAAACATGCTGTGAATTAACTGACTGAGTCAAGGTGGTGTATAATTATGTGAATTAACTGACTGAGTCAAGGTGGTGTATAATTATGGTTTTGATCAATAAATCTACTCATGGGTAATTTGTAGCTGTTGGCTATGTTTTTTATGTGTGAATTACAAACTGTGAAAATGCGTTCAAAATATTTCTAAGCATTTGATTGGTCAGTGGCGAATTTCATGCCATTTCATAGAAAAATGCAGTCATGGATCCTTACTATATTTTGTTTCTTATTTGAGGCTAAAAATAGTAATATTTGATACTCTAATGCAGGATTTACGATGGATGGTAGCCAATGGCCGTGAGGACACACTGATAATTCCCACTGATCTTCCTGTCAGACAACTGATGGTGGCTTTATCAGCTGAATATATTACAGAAGCAGGTTATGTGATCAGCAGTGGCATGAAGTATTCCACACACCTGTTTAAAAAGGCTTTGTGTATGTAGTTCAGAACATTATGTAAAAATAACTTACAGAGGATCTGTTTATATGCCTATTTGAATTTCTGTTTGTATTTCTCACACTCCATGGATTGTATCCTTGTATTACATCAGTTCTGAGATAACTCCATCTCACACTCTAAGAAGAAAAAAATCACGGGATATCTACATTGTAAGAAAACAAAGAAAGATGATTTGCACTGAAATTAACAAGGAGTACAAAGGTTGTTATAGTCAGATGAAAATTGACTGCAGCAGGCAGCTAACAAAATCACATATCCAGACTGAACTGAAACTGGTACAACGTTAAATGCACCGTCTCAAACGTAAGCGAGTTGTCACAGTGATTGACAACAGCTCATGCAATTTCGCACAGAAAATGCGTCTTGGAACATTTTCATGGGAGAAAATGCAAATATCAGCATCTTTCTTATGTGAGAAGGACTTATGTCAACGTAGGATTTACGCCACCCAGTTCTCACCTTTCGGGTTAGGTGCGTTTTGATGTGACCCGTGCTTGAAACAATGCCATATACATAATATGCGTGTCTGTCTATATATCATTTTTCAGCTCCAATCCAGATGCCTATTGACCTGAAGTCAGTGAACAGTAAGGCAGGCTCTATAACAGTACATTGGAAGAAGCCAAACAAAGTAGATACTGTCTACATTGACCATTTTACTGTAGATTACTGTCTGAAGGATGACTGCAGTGATCAAAGTAAGACAATCGTAATACAACAGACGATGATAAGCACTGACTATTCTCTGATATATTCAGTGATCTGCTTGATTTGTTTTCAAGCAAACAAATAGATCTAGCTCAGCATCAGTCATAATGATATTATTGATTAATATTAAATCATTAATCTGAAATATAGCACCACTTCTGTAAGGACGTAATGTCATGGCTTGAGATAAAGATTTTATTTGTTCGCAGGTACTCTCCCACCAATAGTTACCTGTATGATCCAACTATTTCCCTCCCTCCCCGACTCCCTTGGAATATACAATCTTTAGCCAGGAAGAACAGATAAAAATCAGTTGTTGGATTCATACCAAGAACTTCCTGATTTATGGTCACTCACCATTATTATATTTTGGCAGATTGCTAACCTATTGATGACTTGTCTTGATCAGTATTTTTGTTTCTGATAGGATACTTAGTATATATCATCATTATCAACATCATTATCATCTTCATCATCCCAGAAAAATGTTGGGAATACAATTGTTTGTATATCATTTGTCATCCGTCTCTATCTTCCTAGACATTCACTGTTCATCAGATATAAGTCACAAGCACTAACAGAGAAGTTTGTTGTTAATCGGTAATGTTTACACAACGATTTCCTGGCAAAGGGGTTAAAGTTATAAACCTCCCACACAAGTATACCTACTAGGCTACTGTTATTTATAAGATTGTCTTATAAGGTTGTCATACATCCACAAACGGTAACACATATCCTATTGTTATGAACAAAGAAAATAATCTCTGAACCAGTCCATCTTGAGAACAGGCATTATTACACTTTTAGTTGAGTCCTAAAATAGGGTGTAAACCGTCATGACTTGGCTGTCACATTTGAATATCTCTGTCGCTTGTTCTGCAATAGGGCTTGAGGACGTTCAGGAAGAAGTTACTAACAACATTGGCGTAGTCCTTAAAATAAGTATTAATATTTCAGCTAATCACCACCAGATATATTATGACATACAAGGTGATCTTGATGGGACTGAGCAGACTGTGTCCATTTCTGATCTAGTTGAAGAAAAAGTATACCAACTTCGTGTACGCAGTGATGGAGATGGAAAAAACAGCAGTTACTCTGATCCTATTGAAGTTATGGTGCCAAAATCAGGTATGAGTATTTGTTCATTTATCAGTTTTAATTAAATAATGTTTTTGTCTGAAAACGTTTAATCATCTGGAATCAATAAAAATCTTATTACGATGGAATATCTAGTAGTAGTCTGAAACTGGATTAGTTTGGAATTAAAAGCATCTATATGTATCTATAAACTCACTCTCAATGTTTAACCGGATATCTGCTTATTCAGATATCTTCCAGTGTATTACTTCAAATATGAACAAAATTATTATCTAGTTTTTCAATCAACCTTCTCTTACCATCAGTTAATCTAATAGTTGGTTGAAAATAGCCCGGTATATGAGTTTGAGAACAGTATTTAAGATTTTCTTTTGGATAAGTCCTTTTTAATTTTTCCAGGTTTATCAAAAACATGGATAACAGTGATAGCCGTTGTGGGTGTTATTGCATTAATTTCTATAGTTAGCATCTTATACACTGTAATTAGGTAAGTAAGCTTATTTATCAGTTATATTTTTAGTGCTTTTATTTGATCGTGATTTACTATTACTTAAGCAGACTTTATTTGAGGATCTTAGTATGTTGTGTTTGTATTTGATGAGCTGAATATTTCATTCCTAATTTAGAAAATGCCGGAAAAAGGTTGTGGAATTTAATACACCTTTAAGTGTGTTTATACCAAATCTAGAAGAACAGTTATCAGAACAGGTAAATTCTATAATATACAACATGTCTAAATAGTATTTCAAGTGATGCTGTAATCTCTCTAGGGTTTAATAAAGGGGCAGATCAAATGTTGCGAATTGTATCTATTCACTTTAATTGTTTACTGATTCTACGTACATGTGTCTTATCTAGAATGGAGAACTAAAAAGATCAGATAATCAGTATACTGATATAGTTGATGATGGCTATGAGAGAATACAGGATGGACAGAATGATAAAAGACAACAAGTACAAGAAACCCCACAACTCTCACCAGATGTCACTGTTGGTGAAGTGAATCATGCCACACAAATGGAGGAGGTTGCTCTCTTAGATAAGCAATCGAATGGACATGTCAGGCGGTTGTGTGAAGTTGACAATGCAGTTCATTGTTCTGGCATTTCATAAAACATATTTGCACTTAAGAATTGTTTCTGTTTATGAAGTTATGTATGGTTATGTGGAAACTTGGATGTGTGTGAAGACTTTTTAATCTTATTGTATTCATCACGTCAGGTCAAATTATTGTGAAGTCATTTTTTTTTATCATTCCAATCATTGCTGAGCTATAGCACTGTTGTGTAAAGTATGTGATTTATGTCATTTTAATATGATTCTAACAGATTTCAATAATTCTTTTGCTGGCTTTGTGTGATCTGTGACTGTTCTAAATATCATGAAAATCAGAATAATTTTGTAATAAATGATGGTTTCTTTATCTTTTTATATAAATGATATGTGAAGTGTGTAATTTGTTTTCCAAACTGACTTCACATTCGGTGAATATATCTTGGAATCTATTATTGTCCTGCTGAAATTATTAAGATTTTCTTTATCAGTTATTTAATACATTATCTTTTTTGCATTTTGTTACGACATTAGTTTTAAAATCTCAAATGATACACATAAGAGATCTGACAAATATTAGATTTCATGAAACTACAGAAAATTAAATCAGTGATTTAATTTTTGAATATTGTTTCCAGAATTTCAAGAAAAAAAGGTTTTTCTCTGTGTTGTGTTTGTGTGAAACTTGATGATTCATGATAACTTCATCTAGAAGACCCATTCATAAAAAGATAAAAGGCTTATTGTTTTATGATAACAATATCACCTATCTGTAATCTAAAACCTGGAGTATTTGTAAATGAGTACTCTCAACCTAGTTACAAAGGTTTGTGCACTAGTTTACAAACCTTTTCTAACAGTTGTGATGAACCATTTGCGTTCAATGTGACGCTTAATGTTACGTTTGCTGCTTTATTGTTTCAAACTGTAAAATGGTGTGCCTTGTTTTTAAATATCTAACATAGAAACAGTTGAAGCAAATCATTTAGATTAAATATCTTTATTTTTGTTAGCCACATGTGTATCTAAATTATCCTGGTGTTTACTGAGCGAGACAGACAAAATATAGTTGATGCTACTGTCTGTGTGATCATTTTAGCAGATATGCCTGCTCATATATGTGTATTGTATAGATGAGTGCCACTACAGCATGTATGGATTTTTTTTAATGTACAGTTGTTAGGATTGATTAGCAACTTAAGGACTGATCAACAAATGATGCTTATTAATTTGCTTTGTACAATTTTTTTTTAATACTTTATTAATGCAGAAATGTTGGGTTTTTGTATTCATATCATGCATTTTATTCATTAAGTTAATGTGCTCACATTTTCATGTAATACTGTCAGTTATTGTATTGTTTTCGTATAGATTTGGTTGTATTTCTTGTTATTATTCCTCACTCAGGTAGTGGATTTTTTAAATCATGTGAGTTGTTCATCTATTTAAATTTAAATTGACATTTCCCTGAAGGGAATTAAACTAAATGAAATAAGAAGTGTCAAAATTAAGAATATCAAAAGCACAATGCTGTTAGTGAAGACATTCCCCTGATAAGTAATCAGTTAAATTAACACACATACATGCAAAATATATATATATATATATATATATATAGTAATTTGTATCTACTAATTTATTATTCTGTCATATCACAGTGTGCTACTCAGGTTTGTTACAGTGTATTAGTGTTAATTGAGTAAAATACCTATAGTGTGGAAGGAAAGTAATATATTTGAAAATAAGCTTTTTGTTAATCTGTATAGATGTTGATACTACAGATATGTCGGTCCATTTTTGTCTGCATGCTTGTTCGTCCGTTTCTGTCCATCACTTTGATACATACATACATATGTGTGCATGCGTGTGAACAGTCTTCACAATGTTCACTGCACTTGTTGATTGTTAGTGAGTGATACCAGTAGAAGTGCTTTATTGTTTCAGACGGCCTGCAGATATAAAATATTTAGTTAATCATGTTGGACTGTACATAGCTATTTGCATAACAGATCTGGAATAACCACCAAGGATTGGAACAGTTGTGATATATTATGAATTGGTTATTTTATCAGTTATTTTTATTTTAAAACTGTAGCCAAGTTGATTTGGTGATCATACGCATTAAAAAAAAAACACTGCTAATACAATAACAGTAAGAGTTGCTGTTTGTTCAATTGTTTATTTTATGTTTTATGCAATGTAGTGTTTATCCCTAAGCCTAGTCTAAATTTTAGTAAATCAAGAGACGTGTTTTATTTTAATGCATTTTTTCATTTGTTAATGTCTGTGGATTAGTCTTTTTACAGATATATATGAACCATACAAATTAATATGATACTACTATTAGTACTGATAGTGGTAGCGCATTGGACCACAGATTACTACCATCTGAGTTTGAATCTTCCCGTGGGAATATCTGAAGGGTGCTTTATCTTTGACTTCGCTTCATTACCTTTGTAGGTCGTTCGGCCCATTTAATCTAACATGTGCACAAAAGTGGCTGTAAACATCAATCATCACCTTCTATGCATATATAATTTAAGGGGAAGGGTATTTCACTGTTTTATTTAGCTCTTAATAAAAGTCACAGGTTTGTGCTTAAATAAATCTTGTTATTATCAATTAAGCTCAAAACAGTGTATGTCTTTGATCTGTGAAATTATTTTTAGTATGCTGAGCAATGTATGGCTGATTATTCTGACAATAATGAATAAATGTGTTTTACAATGTGTTAATAAAAGTTAAATATCATAATATGTGTTTATATCCATGAAATCTGAGAAACTGTCGGGTAACTTTTTAATCCCACCTCAGATTTATTTATGGTATCCGTGTCACTTATTGACAATCTCAGTTGTGGTTTCCCCCAAATATGGATCTAAAATATATTCTTTTTAACGATTCTGTAAAATATTGCAATTATTAATTATGTAATGATATAAAAATGCCACAGAATAAAGGCTTATTTGGTGGTTAAACCTAATTCCGTCACAGCTTGGCCAAGAAAACTTTTATATACAAAAGTGCCAAGGTAATGAGATGAAAGATAAATAATCCATTTGTGACTCGAGTTGGTTCTATTATCTACTGTGACATATAAAACTTGACTAAAGTGCTAATTATGCATTGATTGGCAGATCAACAAATTTTAAACATTTTACCAATGTTATCAATCTGAGATTATAGTGACTCCATCCATCTTCCTTACTGTTCCCCTGTGAGTGCTGGGGAAGGAGATATGAACAACCATTCAATAAAAAGGGACCACACTGGATATAAGTGCTCGCGTTTTCATTTGCTATCCCTGTTTCATTATCATAAATGGGGCGCCTCCGTGGTCTAACAGTAGCGTGTTGGACCACAGATCACTACCACCCGTGTTCGAATCCCGGCGTGGGCATATCTGAAGGTTGTTTCGGCTTTCACTTCGTCTCATTACCTTTGGAGGTCGCTCGGCCCATTTAACCTACCGTGTGCACAAAAGTGGCCGTAAAATATTATCATGAAATGAAAGAAAATCAATTGATAACTTATTCTGTGAACAGTTGTCTACTTATAAGATAAACCTACTTAAGAATTAACTAAAACGTTGTAATGACTATTTCTACTAGTATATATGCATTCAACAGTCACACAGTTGCCAGTTGGTGTAACTGTGTGAATTTTAATAAATCCAAATTAATAATAAATCATTATTACACACACACACACAGTTATTATTTATATACAGAAATATTCAAATAAGTATATGTGGTGTGTTAAGTATCATATTCATGCCAAATAATTCAATTAATATTTAAAATAATTAATACTCTATTCATACGATGTGTTCGGCAGGTAAGAATGGAAGTGCCATCAGTTTCTTTATGTACTTGTGTGTGCTGGTTTTTTTTGCTGTACCAAGGAGAGATTCCGAGATGCTGCACGTGACCTAGGATAGTTTTGTCCGGAAACGCACGACGTATCGCATGTCAAAGACCTGTAAAATAACAAACTTCAGGAGTAAATAGTTAATTGCCGTTTCATTGTATCTTAAAATTGTGAGATCAATTGAAGTTTTCGAAGTGCCAATTAATTGCGAGAAAAACCATTCACCAAAAACGTCAAGCTAACATCATACAACATTAATTGAGTAGATGAAAATATAAGTTTATTGCAATTCACACTGTATAGTTTTTGTTCATTTCTTTATATGACCGATGATGAGATATAATATATACACAATAATGTGTGAATTATTACTACAATAATTAATAATGGATTTTGTGTTGTTTCATAATAAAGATATAATTATGTCTATTGACTATTCCACATCTTTTTATTTTTAAATTTGTCATGAATGTTTTTAATGTTATGTTAAGGGGGGACATTATATGAGCAATGCTTCAACATTCTATATGTATTTGGTTTCATTACAATTATGTATTATGAATGTTGAAATAAACGAATTGAATTGGTTACGAAATCGTATGCCTTTGGTTACGAAATGGTATGACTTTTAGTTACGAAGACTGAGCAAATTATTCTATGTTTGAATTTATCCCTTTGGTTACGAAACGGTTTAGTACGAAAAGGTTTGGTAACGAAATGATCTGATACCTATCATAATGTTTCACTAATTAGTTATCAGCGATATACTCCAATAATGATGACGTTTACACATAGAAACGTAACAACAAGCTCAAGTATTTTTATAAATTAAGAGTTAAAGTAGCCAGTTATAGAATTATAAGAATGTCTTCTCAAATCGAAGAGATGAAGGATCAGAGAGTCCCACAGTGTCTCTTTTGGTCTATTGACGATGTTGCTAATTGGATAGAGGCTATTGGTTTTCCGCACTATAAGGTGAATTTTTATACTCGGAATGATCTCAGATCTGTGATTCTGTTGATAGATCTATTTATTTATTAGATCTATACTCCACACTCAGCAATATAATTATAATGTGATGTTTAGAGTTGTTATTTCTAATTCCGAATATTATGATTTATTTTTACTTGTAGTTGTAATAAACTTTCTACTGATACATATTAGATCTAACCCTTTTCAAAACTTAATTGATACCAGCTCAGCTGTTCATAATTATTACCTGGACCACAGAAATGCTGAATTGTAGGCTTTAGAGTAGCTGAAATATGTCACCAGCCATGACCACAGGCCTGACAAACTGTCACAGAGTGGTTTACCATTAACATATTAAAATTATTATGCTTTATTAAAAACAAATATATAAAATACACCTTTATATATCATTGGAAAAAACACACAGAAGGTCTTTCTAATGGTACATCATCACTTTTATTTTCATCCTTTGACTCTGGATGATTTTGACACAGACATAGTAATACACACAACACACACACATATGGTAACATACAAATGGAACTGAGCACCTCAATGGTAGGGTGGCTGAAGATAGCTCAACTCATTTAATGTCTTGTGCATAAAGGTGACCATACAATATCAAACATACAATGAATTAAATCATGCTGAAAATGTTCTAGCATCATACAGTTTTTGGCATGTTATAGTATTATATTACTTCTTGATAGTTAGTTTTAACAAGCTTTTTATGATGTAATGAAAGGTGTTTCTAAACCTATTTCAATATACACTTAATTATTATCATTCTTATTCAATCTGATCATTGAAAAATAGACAAAGAGTAATTCTGTAATTAATAAGTACACACCTTATGGAATAACATGCATTTCACCAACAATCACTTATTTCCAAGTGCTCTGTATCACGCCATAGTTTAGATAGTAAATATGTTATCATATCAACCTGGTATGATGGCCAAATGAAACCTGTTTTACCAGTCTAGAACATTTACCCAGTAAAGTACCAATAATGTGTTGAACAATAGTATACAGCTGGTGCAATATATACAAGATAACAGAAAAATAATGTCCTGTTATTATAAAGTATTGTCCCAGTATAAAAACACAACTATATCAGGTTATGTAATTCACTAACACTTACCATATATACTCATGTATAAGTCACTTCACGTTGCCTGCTGCTGTGCGTTCATTTCAGTAATACTGTTTGAGGTAGTTTATTAGTAGTTCCCATGTGCCAGTTTTGGAGGTAATTAACAGAGTGTGTTTGCTATAATCATTTTCCTTTGATATGGCTTCTATGATCATTCTTTGGATGGCCTCATTTACTGTTCCTTTCAATTACACATGCTCACATAATTTAATAGTAATGACATGTCTTTGTAATCACATCACTAATTAGACCATCGGATTAAATAATCATGGCTGTTATCATGATTAAATTATGCCAAATACGTTGTATTACTTCCCCTTCTAGTCTGACCAGCGTATAAGGAGTATAAAAGTGTGACTTATATGCAAGTATATACAGTATTCAGAACTGACCCATTAATGCAGGAGTAACCATATATATATATATATATATATATATATATATATATATATATATATATATAACTGATTCTAAACTTGTTTTCTATAGTATTTAAATTTTTCTCCATAAACATTAACTATAGTTATATTATTTATTATTAACATTTAAAGGGACAGTTCACCCTCAGATCATATTTCTTAAATATGTAATGCTTAGAACAGTAACAAAGAATTCCACCATAATAATCACGAAATATACCTGATATTACAGATATAGGGAAACAATCCAAATTACTGGAGGGCTGCCTTTATGGCTACACCAGACGCCAGATTCGAAGGCGGCAATGGGAAAAGTCAAGTGCTCTGATGTCATCTGGGCCAGAAGTATACAGAGTTCACATAGACACCAGTTAGTGTTCCCAGTTCTCCTTGAGCTTTCTTCAAAGATTCCGCTTTCTTCGAAGCAATCAGACTCATCTTATAATGGTTCTTCTGGCTCAAAGTGATATTCTTGTATATCATTCATGGCATAATTTTAACAAGATTATTCCGCTTTGTTCTGGAATTAGTCCTGGCTAACACTTGTCTACATGCTTTTGTATGGGCTCTACAGACTTCCAGTCAAACTGCTGGGTTCAAGTAACGTGAGCATTCAGGAGCTTCCGGTCTCTGTCTAGCTTCAAAATGGTGGCAATTAATCAGCACTTTGAACTGGATTATTTAATATGTGGGTGATAATTTTCACATCTTTTATGATATTTGTGAACATAGCTGTATTGGTCCTGAAAATTTGAAATGAAGGTGGACTGTTCCTTTAACTAACCAATTGCTAATCCTAATTCATCAAGTTATTAAGCCACAGAGAAGATAAAGCCCATCAAAGGCTTTGACGTATCCAGTAATTAATGGCTATTTGAATATGACTGGAAATTTTTCTCTTAATATCTGCAGTATGGTGGGCCACTTCAGAGACACAAATCGTGTAATCCAATGGATTATAAAAATTTATAAATAGATTTTTTGTGTTCATTTTTTATTTATTCCAATGTTTACTATTTTTGTAGATCATAATCCTTGAATGTTTCCACAGTTTCATGTAGTTGTTATATTGTCTTGGACTACAAATATAGTACAAATTAATTGTTTTATTTAAATTTAGAAAAATATTTTATCAAGTATTCAGTCCATAACATGAAAGACCATAAGCAGGCCTTTTAGACAAAAATCTAACTCAAACTGTTGGTGGAGGGGAGAGTTGTGCAAAATGGGCACACACACACACACACACACATATATATATAAATATATCATCCTTTCTATTTTCTATAACTGTCTACATTAGTCCAGTTGGATGGCTAAAACACTGATCATAAGTGTTACTTAATATTCTCTGCTTCTTGGTTTTTTTAATAGCCATTCATTGTTAACACTTACTGGTAATTATTTTTTTAACAATCTGTTATTTTATTAACATGTAATAATAATGATAATAATAGTGCAGATTTGATAATAGTTTTTACACACACACACACACATTACTGATAATGCCATATCTCCATATCCTGCTGAAAGATCACCTGAATTTACACATAAACAAAATAAGTCTCAAACGAGTTGTCTCCTTTTAGGTCCTACCTATGATGTATGCAGTAAAAAATGTTAATACATTTTGTGGATATGTCATTAACTGTCTCATAGTTTACTAATATATATAAAATGTATATATATATATGTATATATATATATATATATATATATATATGTTAACACAAAAAGTTGAAATCTACTCACAAAGATGTTTGAATGGGGGTTATATAAAGCAATGTTATAACAACATTCTTGTGTGAAATTGTAACACATGTATGAATAGCTATAAATCTGTGTTATTGTGGGGCATTTCTTTTAATTAATTGATAGATCCTTGTGCATAACATTCTAAGTTAAATAGATCAAGTCGTTGTTCATTTATTAATCTTCCTTTCTTTCTTCATATATTAATCTGTCACCTTTATTCTTTCTTCATTCCAGGAATGTTTTGCTGCTAATTCAATAAATGGAAGAAATTTAATTTTGGTGGATGCCTCCACTTTGCCAGCAATCGGAGTGAAAGACTTCCAGCATATTTTGGTAGGTTGAAAAATGTCAAATGTTATGTCTAAAAATTTGATTTTTACAAAGGAAAGCAAAACCGTGGCACCACTAATACAACTATGTAGTTCTCTGACAGCTCTTTATATTGACTAAATATAAATATTCTGGCTCATGCCTGTATTTGTAGTATTTGTTTCCCTTGAAGATGATGATGATTGATGTTTTGCAGCCACTTTTGTGCACATGGTAGACTAAATGGGCTGAGTGACCTCCAAAAGTAATGAAGCGAAGTCAAAGATGAAACACCTTCAGATATGCCCACACTGAGATTCAAACTCAGGTGGTAGTGATTTGTGTTCCAATGCACTATCAGTAGGACCACAGAGGCACCCATATTTTGTTTCCCTTGGCAGATACCCCATAGCCGTATGTCCCAGGTGTGACCAGCGTGAGGTTAACCAACTGAACTGAACTGAATTTTGCCTAAATTATATGTTTTACAGGTAATAACAGATGAAATTAGAAAACTGTTGGGAATAGAGAAGTTGAGTTGGAATCGGAGTATATCCCTGGCACCAAGAGAAACATTAGGTTGGTGTAGCTATCTTATATCAAACATATGCTGTAGTCTTTCTTGAGAAACAAAACCAAAAATATATATAGCTTTAATTAAATGACTTAAGGACAGTATAAACATACTGTAGATAACTACATCAGTTAAACAGCCAAATGAACATAAAATTTTGTGAACAATTTTAAGGTTTCATATATATATATATATATATATATCAATATCCACAGGTCTTTATTTGGAGAGGAAAAGTAAAACTGGAAAAGAATCAGATGCCATGACATATGCAGAGTTCTTGATCGGTGTAGAAGATATGAAGTGGGAGCCACCTTTGGGTAATCATGGTCTCATATTGCCAAATGGTTCTTCAAATTGACTGTCTAAACTCACTCTCATGCATTGTTGAAATTAATGTTGTAACTAGCACTGTGCTTCACATTGTTTTCTATTTTCATTTTATGTGTACCACAATTTGTCAGGATTATTTATACCAGTGCACTATAGTTTAAGGGCTAAGAATTTTATTTTCATATTGCCAGTTTTATACTTATTTTTACAGCTTTGTCATACCTATTTGGCATCATGCATGATTATTAATAGTACTGTGAATAACATTACTTTACCATTATTTGTACTTTAATGATGTATCAGAAACAGGATATTGCTTGTTATGGTAACATTCGATGAAAGAGCCTTCAGCTACAGTTTGTTAAAATGTATTTAGTGCGTGGTTATTTAGTTATCAGAATGTAAAGTAAGATGTCATAATTAGTTTCTTACTGTGTTCACTTATAATATGTTGCATCATAATGGAATATGTAAAAAGTTGCTATTTATTTTCACTAGACTGATGTAGAATATAAATCTGTTTTATATCCATTGAACACTGTTTTAGGCATTCATTGACAAATCTTATTGAAACCAGTATATGTTCTATCAGGTCTGATTTAAGAGTTTCACACTGTGAGATACATATACACTCCTATATGTTAAATTTATCATGACTTGGTTTCTAAGCAGTAAATAAATGAGCTTACAAAACCAAAACTCCCAATCTGGATATCAAAATATAAACCAATTTGGGCTTCCATCATTTTACTGTACATAAAAACAAAGCAGACTATTTTCTCATTTATAAACCGAGTAACAACATATAATTTAGCCAGATTAATAAAGCAGTTTACAATCTCGTGAGGAAAATTAACAACAAAATATTTTGTGGGGCATGAAATTTGATCATAATCACAGCAAGAGTGGATAAATATACAAATTGTAAAGAAAATAATGGTCTTTACCAAGACATATTTCGGAATAAATACTCTACTATTCTTTTGACAGGTGTGTAAAAGATACAAAATTCACATCTCTGGTTAAATTATTTCTAACTGAATCTGGCATCATGGCATTATTCCTTGAAAACGCTACCTGCTTCAACTATTAATAACTTGATTAAATGTTCTCTCTCATATATATATGATACACTGTACCTATATTCAGAATAGATGTACTTAACAAACTACATTTCAAGTACTCCCATTGACTTACATGGGTTGTGATCAAAAGCCCTCTAGGTAAAAAAAACCCAGAATAAAACCCCTGGGTCAGAAGCCCTCGTATAATTATATTTGGATAATATGTTATTTTCTTAGAAATATTTGTAATAATGGCATATGAAAAGTACACAGATATATGGCACATTCATACAACTCATTATTTTTGTACTGCCAATTTATTCATAGCAATAGAAATAAGCTCAGCATTAAATCTTGATGGTAATTATTGAAAGGTATTTTTCAAAAGAAAATATAACACTAAATAAATAAAATATATCAATTTTAAATTTCATATTTTCCATCATGTGATTTACCAAATAAACCTTTTCCTGATAACAATCAATTTCATATTAAACTGAGCGCGAGGGCTTTTACCTATTTCAAAATAAGAGGTGTGGGCTTTTAAACTGGGGGCTTTTGTCCCAGAGGACTTTTGACCTACACCCGACTTAAATGGTTTGCATATTTTCTGACTTGTCACAAACACTAGTTAAATGTGAATTTAAATGCATATGCATAGCAAGTTTAGCATATAGAGTGATGATCTTGGAATTTATATGTAGCTTGGTGAAAGCAATGCAAGCATTGTGTGAAATGTATTTTCCTTAAATAAAAAACTTTCCTAGTTGAGCTGGTATTTTTATAAGTATCATTCAAAAGTACCTTAAAGTATGCCAACAACAAGTTACTGTTTCGAATAAAGCTAAACTAATTGTAATTCTGTTTCTTAAAGGTACAGGGATGATGCATATTAAATTGAATATCATAAGCCATATCCATACTGACTAAATTAATTAAATGTATAATAATAATTTAATTAAATACATACTGTATATACTCGTGTATAAGTCATACTCATGTAACGACGCACCTGTTTTTATGACCAATAAACCTCCCCCTGGAGTCAGACCCACATATAAGATGCACTAAAATCAGCAATATTGAAAACCCAAACATTTATCACTGAACATCTGTTATACCTGTTTGTTTATAATGGTATATGTTGTCATGAATGCTATAGATTATGTCACATAAAATACACTGAAGAATCTAAAATAAAATGTTTTCACTGTGTATTTGTTAACCTATAATTAAACATTTTAAAATGTCTTAAAAAAGAATGTATGCAATTTTTTAATTACATAGCAAACACATTTCTATATATGACATTATTTACTACCTGATAAACAATGATTAAAATTGCTAACATGACACAAAATGTTAACACAAAGGCAACAATGTCATGTGCATGCATCCCATAAATATAAATCACTATTATCTATCTGTGATGCTTTATAATAAAATGTAGCATGAATCTTAACCCATCCTTAATCTTTATGGGAAAAAACAAGTGCAGGCCAGCGAATCCAATACATGTCAGGTGGTTAGGTTAATTTATAATTAGGTTTAACGGAACAAATATCAGTTCATGTAAAAATAAAATATAGTCCTTCAAGTAATGGTCCATTTTATACAAAAATAAATACCTGAATAACATCTAACTATAAAACATTAAAAAACGTATGTATTACTATTAGAACAGATGAGCTTATATAAGCTATAAAACTATACAAAACTATATACCTCAAAAGAAATATATGCAGGTATCTTAAGCAATAACTGAGAATGTACACACACATAGTAATAAATTATTCACAAAAATAAATATAACATTTGTGTTTAGAAATATAGCATGTAAATGTAACAATAAAACAGAAAACTAAAACATAATGTATATATACAAATTTAAATAAACTTTTATCCATAATTAAATCAATACCAATACTATATAGATTCCCATATTAAGCATGACCCAGCATCAGACACGGGTACCTTTTAATCCGTCCAAATTCTGTAACTCCTCAGATTGAACATGTGAGACTGCATGAGTAAGATACTGTGTTGGTATCTGACAGAGATAGAGGTCACTCCATGGCACGCACATCTTTATCTTTACATGTGAAAACTCAGGTGATAGATTGTTTGGATGACAACACTTGTAATAGACCAGCATGAACAGTAAGCCAATTAAAGGACCCACAAACACACCAACCAGGACAGGAATAACATACCAATCAGCCGATGTGCTAACAACAGCATACCAAGCCATCATTAGTGCCATGTTTTCCAGATACATAATGGTGTAGAAGAATACATAACGGAGCCGTGTGTGTCCTTCCAGGAGGTTCAGGTAGCAAAAAATATAAACTGTGGCCATTACCACATTGAAGAAGAACTCCTTGCATCTTGTATCACAGAATCGTGTCTTCTGGGTGAGAATCCACAGAAACATGACAATCCAGTGACATGCAATTGCAACAAAGGTCCAATATTTATATATGACTGCAAACATTGCCAGAGTGAGAACCCTTGGGCCAACGGTGAATACTCTCCAGGAGAACTGCAGTGCCATGCCACCATAGGTAATGTTGGCTTTGTTGGCTAGGGAATAGCGCAATGCTCTGTGATATGATACTAAACTCCAACACACTGAACTTAAGGATGTTAGGCAGGATAAGATCTGGACTATCACTGAAAGAAAATAACACAAATTGATGATAAATAATTATCAGAGCATTGGCGAATATGTTCATATTTATCATGAATATCTAAATTGTGACACAAGTGCCTATGCTAATGAAATTTCTCTTCTAGCAAGACATACCCATTAACCAGCCATTTTGTAGTCCCAACGTCATCATTATATAGAGTTGTAGTGCAAGTTGTGGTGTGGCTTCTAAAAAACACTCCAACAGTCGTAGTAAAGCAGAGTCAGTATCCTCAAATGCCAACATGTTGAACCAATGTCGATCCTTCTTACTTCGAATGCCATACACCAAACACTCAATATATCTGCAACATGACAGTGAGATAATGCTTTTAAATATCAAGGTTAACAAAAAATGCACGGAATTCCAAAGAATAATGGCCAAAATGACAATTTTTAACATAACTGGCAACCTCAAATGAGGGAGACATATATGGTCGGTAATTTATAGCTTCCCCACAGAGACTAATTTTAAATAAATTTAGAATTTAGATTAGAGGGCATGTTCGGTGCAGAAAACCTTGCCAGTTGCCTGGCTGGATGAAAAACTCCTACTATAGTGCCACGGCCGAGGTGTGACCATGCGACCTCCCACACAGAATGACCATAGCCATAGGTAAATAGTCTCACGCTCTACCCATGAGGCCAGAGGCAGTCAAAATAACTCACACACACACATCCTAAACATACCTGATAACAAGTCCAACTTGAAGCATGAGACAGATGGTTCTTGACGTCCATTGTACTTTGCTTACACCAGTCAATGCATTTGAACTAGTTTTACTGTACTTCCTATCCTGAATATACCATACTAGGCTAAAAAGTGTCATTACAATTGCTGGTATCAAGATGAATAACAAAGTCAAAGTGAACCATATAACATGACCCTGATGGAAATACATATAAGCCACCCAAATGTCAGTACCAATATCAGCAATATAACTACATAAAGAAAACAGATAAATTATGATGTCACACGTAGAAAATGTATCTGTACTGCGAATGTAATCAACACTGTCAACTCCAGAGGATGTTAAGCCTGGTTCAATGCTGGCTTCAAATTCCTCACGTTTACAGCTGCCAAACTTGACAGTTTGTGGTGTTGCTATACCATCTTCTCTGTTACAGTTATTGTCCATTTGTAAGTTATTACTAACTGGACAAATGTGATCTCTCAGTTGCAAATCTTTGGACTTTTCCTCATTTTCATCAGACTTTTGACGTGCTTCGTGCTGGAATCTAGACCTATACAAGTCTCGACGTGTGTAAGGTATTTTACAACCATGAACCATTTTCGTGTCAAAGTTGTTTTTCCTGGATAAAAAGGAAACAGTTGTCAGTTTTCAATTTGTGTGTGTGTGCGTGCGTGCGTGTGCATTCATGAATAACAAACCAGATATTAGAACTAGCTAAAAACATTAAGTTTGGTGAGTTAAATGACCAACTTTAAAAACATATCACCCAATTTAGTAACAATTTTGCCATTTCCTACCTGAAAACATGTATGATTACAACTTCTTTCAGAATTCCAGTAATTTGGAAATATCAATGTTATAACGGTAAATAAAAATATGAATGATATACCACCCTGCAAACTTTGTGCAAAAAAAACAACATTACTTAAAACATTTAAAAAGCAGATAAGATCATTCCAAAGAAGCCATGTGTCTTACCTAAAGTATAACAAGTAAAAATGATGATTACATAACAAAACCACAGAAAGCCAGAGTGCATTTAATTTAGTGCATCAAATTGTCATCTAATCTTAACAACTGAGTTAAAAAATGAGGACTATATGTGATAATTGTGATCAGTGGCATTACTTATCTAGGAGTCAAAGTTTATGTAGAAATATGTTCGCTGTATTTAACAGTGTATTTAATCAGGGTTATCTTACTCAGTGACTGTGTCCTTGTATATAATTATAAATATGTGTCTGTTTCAGATTGTGGCTTTTAGTTGTGCTGTTTATTTCTTTATCTATCAGAGAGAGAGAAAAAAAGTATATCTACCAGACATGGAGTCAATTCTATTTTGTCAATTCCAATCAATTCCATATCAAATTTTTCAATTCCAATTCAATTCCACTTTTATCAATTCTAAATCCATTTTTACACACTAATTTTTCCCATGAGTGGATACTCTGAATACCTACTTTGAGTATCTACTTGGAATACTTACTCCAAATAGTTTATATTACAAGTAGGATTATCATGGAAGAAATATTTCTGAATTAAAAAATTAAATGGTAAATTAATTCATGGATTTGTAGCAAACTTCAATTCCAATTCCAAATTAATCAATTCCAATTCCATTGTTTTTAAATAAGCAATTCCAATTCCAGAATTGAAGTGACCCCATATCTGATATGTACAGATTTTTCAAACTGGATAAATCCAGGACAGTGTGTTAAACCCTGTTTTTCTTCTTCGTATTCAAAACTGACCTGGCAGATATAGTTAACTCTTGTCTGTACCTGTGTGCTAATTATACTAAGATTTACATATATACAGAACAGAGAAATGGATACCAACAATCTCTAGAATCCCAAGAATACATTCCAGGAATATTTATATTAACTACACCCAAATTCCACAGATCATCACAAATGTTAATAATAATAATATAAATATGTGATATTTATATACTGCCCTATTCAGCTAGAATAAGGTGCTTTACAATATTATATACAATATTATTATTCCTGACTCAGATCTGTTTCCACCCAGCACATATCTCAGCTCACAAGGAAGCATACAATGCATGCTGCCATTATAGGCACAAAGCATTACTCAAACACATAGCCATTGCGTCCATGTTAATTGTAATATCCAATTAACAATTCAGTAGCACAATAAATAATTAGTGATACAATAAATCAAGCAATGTCCAAATATGTGATATTATATGGCTGACATTATGCTTAAATATAGTCAATAAATAATTTGCATAAAATATTAGTGCTGGAAATATAGTAAAATTATTAATGTGTCAAACAGTTAGTGATGTGCCTATAATAAATTAATACATTCTCCATCAGTGTGCCAGAATTATTTTAAGAAACTTTTGCTATAATTCAGCATATATAAAGAAAGTGCAGAAGATAAAGGTCTTGTAGCATGAATCTAGGTCAGAACCAATAGCAATAACAGCTGTGATATGTTTCATCATCACTAGCAGTTTGTTATCGAATCAAAAAGTATATATATATATATATATATATATATATAAATAGAGAGAGAGATTAATACTTTGTAAATATCTAAAATAAGACAAATGCACATTAGACTGATAAAAATTATTTTATATCTGGCATCTTGCACTTTCCATGTTATACAGTTTATACATATACTAAACAAAGCACATGTAAAAACTGTATAAGTACCATGTAGATATTAATCAAACACAATACATGTAGCACTGATTAAATGAAATATAGAATAGAACTATGTTAATTATTGCTGGTGTAGTAGACTACTAGCAGTTTTATGTTTTCAATCATTAGATAAAACATAAATTGAAACACAAAACTTCAACTGCTGGTGAAAATTATGAATAAATTTAAGTCCTTAATTTGTTAAATGGTAAAGCATATATATAGATCTACAATAGAATAATAACTTGTGATTAATCCAATCAGGATCAACGCAATACCAATCACCCCAATCATCCAATGGCAGTGAAAACAATTAATTAATGATGATATGACCATTTAAATTGGTTATTCATAAACTTTTTAATTAAAACAACACTAAATAACTTCTTCTACATAATCCAAATATTTGACATTTTCATAATTGTATATTTTAAGGTATTTGAGTTGACTTGCCTGGTTTGCCTTGAAATGATTTGGTGAACCTTTTTTAGTTTTTAACTTTTGCCAAAAGTTTTACTAATTTAAATAACTTTACAACTCCGGTGGCGGTGCTAATAAATATAGCTTGATAATTGAAATTGATTAAAATTATTCATAAATATGAGAATAAGAAAAAGCACTTGTCTAGATGTAGTTAATAAAATTGTGCAGGAAATGCTCAAATTAGATCTAGACCTACTGATCCTGCTTATTCAGTCAGTGACTGTCAGTCGCTCATCATGATCATGATCATCGTGATCGTCTGCTCTCACGCTAGTATCAGTATGAGATAACTTCATTTGCGACAAAAGTATTTGACATACAGTTAACGATACCAATTTTACAAAATATTAGATAATAATTAAGTCCATTTTATCTGACTACTAAGAATATTACTTCAGAATACTTAGCAAATATTAAAGGTCTAGCTGTCAACAAAATTATTTGACGGCACAGAAATGTGTTAAAACACGCAACAATAATCAGTTAAAACTCGTTGCATTACTTTTCGATCACTCACCAGATGTCAGGTCAAAATAATTCCATCTACTATAAGTTAACTGCATATGTCGAGCTATTTAATTAAAATACATAACGATATATAAAACAATAAAATTTTAGATTAAATTAAGAAATCCCTTCAGACAAATCAAGAAGTAGGTCGAGATAACAATTAAAAATGAGACATTGTTGGTGATTGATAATAATTAACTGTTTGCGTTTTCATACCTACCTAGCCTAGGCCAATAGATCTACTATATGTTGAGATTTGAGTTAAGCTATTTCTTAATATTTTAATGTAAGGATACACCTTGAATTATCACTTACAACCAAAATATTTCCTGTCATTTAAAAATGTAATCTTTTATTAATATGTATGTGTTTCCCCCGCGCGCCTATGTGCGTTAACTTGATTTTCATAATTTGCCACACTGGTATATATAGCAAGCTTTTCTTAATTTATTATTATATTATATTATAATACCATATTTATATAGCACCCCTTTCAGGAATAAATCCTATTCAGATGTGCTTCATAACGTTATTTATGCATACATGTCATAATAAAAGCGTAAATTATAGGCAACAAAATAATGAGAAATAGGAATAAAAATTGGAATAATATAATATAAGATAAGAATTGATTGAAGATTTTACAACAAAACAAACGATTATAATTATTAATGACCATAATGGACTAGAAAGAAATGTCATTAGTTCTATGAGGCAATGCGTTCCATGCACAGACTTGGTGCTGCAATGTGAAAACATATATTCAATTCAATTCAAACAATTTATTTCAGAATATAAAATTCCATATACATATGAATTATGATACAGTGAAGTATATAATGCATATAACAAATTATAAAATGAGTATCTTCGTCCATCTAGCACAAGAGCTAGAATGATAATAAAACGAACTTAGAAACAGTAAATTGTACTAGCAAATTGCTAGTAACACCTAAACGTGTTTTACAACTATAAACGTTTTGGCGAACCAGCAAATATATATATGTGTGTGTGTGTGTATGTGTGTGTGTGTGTGTGTGTGTGTATGTGTGTGTGTGTGTGTGTGCGTGCGCGCGCGTGTGTGTCCATATATGTTACACTTTTTTTACTTTTGTTGTTGCAAGTATATGAGTGAATCCTGAGATATGAGACTTCGGTTTGGTCGATGTATTTCAATCACGTCACTTTTTGTACAAGTGATTGATCATTCAGTACTTTGTAAGTATGCACTAGGATTGTGTACTGCACACGATAGATACTTCACTGGTAACCAATGTAGTTGCTTCAGCACTGGTATAATATGGCTTCTACGAGATGATTTCGATCAAATGCACTCTGCAGTGTTCTAAAATAGCTTTTTGCTTATTGATCATGGCTTCTGGCACACCATATAAAAACGAATTACAGTAATATAAACTGGAGGTTATCAGTCCTCAGTCCATTAATAAGGTATTTGCAGGCATCGTTGATGAGGTAGCATATAATACGGCCAAAATTTCGCAGTTGTGCATAACTAAATCTGACTATAGAATTAACTTGTTGTTCCATGTTCATCGTCGAATCAAACAAAACTCCCAGGTTTCTCCCACCTACAGCCAATGAGATATTTTTTCGCTTGTTTAACATTGTGCTTGGGTGTAAAAACCATGATTTCTGTTTTATCAATGTCGAGTTTCAACATGTTCTGGTGCATCCATGCCTCAGTGCCTCAGTGTCAGTGCTGAATGCAATCTAGAACAGCATGTTGGATGACGATATCCGGCCGAGACTTGAAAGATATGTACATCTGGGTGTAAAAAATTAAATAACACAATAAATAAGGCATATGTTAAATAATCACATTTATTCACGTTAACTTAAGCCATATATATATATATATATATATATATATATATATATATATTATTAATTACTGCATTTCCTACTTTTATTCTCCAATTTGCTTCATTACCTTTGGAGGCCGTTCGGCCCATTTAGCCTCCCACGTTCTCACGTAAGTTTGTTTAAGAATGACAGGTTACTGATAATTACTGAAATGACTCCATTTTCTCGCTAGTGTTGGCTTTGGTTTTATTTTTGAAGAATAAGCAGCAGAGATATTCGAAAAAGTCATCCGTTTTATTTTAGCCGATTAATTACCTTTATTTTTGTGAAGTAGAAAATAAATAGCTTTGAACTCCTTCTCATTGGTACCGATCTTCCTTTGTTGGTAGTTACATCTGAATGGAACTATGTAAGATAATTTTTATTTTCGTTTGCTTGTCATTAAATACCCTTTGTCATTACCTAAGCTGTTTGTAAATGTATCATTCTACTGCTCCAGTATGTGTTCAGTATTACTAGTCGAGACATTGATCGGGGTACGTAAATAATGGCACCGGAAAAATGGCACCCAGAAAAAATGGCAAAGTGAGAATTTGGAAATAATGGCACCATTGTTTTTTTTTTATTTGTGCATATTTTACTGGATTTTTCTGTGTATTTCGGTAAAAAAAGGTACATGTACATGTGTATTATCAACTTTATTATTCCCTTACAGACTAAACATCTACGTTGCAGTGTTATTCATTCACATTTACTCATTCATTTGGTTGGCACTCAAGTAATGATTAAGGAAGCTACAATATTTAGAGAAGCTACAATAATTAGGGAAGCTACATTTTTAGAAGTACAAGTATACATAAAAGCTAATTACCCTAATGCTAAATTACAGTTTGCTTTACCTAAAGCATTAATAAAATAAACATTATAAAGAAAATCAAATTTTGCAGTGCCATTTTTTCCTACGACCTATTGATGAGTGGATTAGATGCTATGTCTTGTTTAAATGTCGCTTTTCCGGTAGCTGATTGATTTCTCATAGATGTTATGGTTGTTTCACGTCTACTTTAAAATCTAGAATCTAACCCTGTACATCTGTTGAACCTGGCACGTGTATATGTTCTCGGAATTTAAGACTGAAGTCGTTGTCTTTTAAAGTATACTGCACACTAAAGTGTGCTGGAATAAATCTGAGGTGCGCAATATAATGCTGTAACATCTCCCAATCTCAAACAATCACAAAATATGAACATCATCTTTGTGATAAGCCCGAATGTTCCTTTTGCGTAGTTCCCCATTTAAAATCTACTTTAGTCCACATCTTCTAAATCTCATCTGTACCGAATCACTGAGAACATTTACCATTCTACTAACCTTTACAAAAGACCGAGAATACAAAACAGATCACGGAATATGACTAGCTCTAAGTTCCAAATATGCCACACCAAAGGGAAGGCATAAAGATCCTCAACGCTAACAACCACGTTGTTTAATTTGATGCCGGTAACAACCATTCAGTGATTGATTTACATATGATGGTTTTCATCTAGATAGCTATAGCCAGAGAATATTGTATATTTAATTTCTAATTTTAAGCAAAAGTCATCATGTAAATTTGTGATTCTCAGTTTCAGTGTATTAAATGGTTGTCTTTTGAATACTGACTGGCACTGACTGAATATACGAAAAAACACCAATTTCTTTAAATACCAAATATACCAATTTATTTGGCACCTATATTCAATTCAATTCAATTCAATTCAATAGCTTTGTTCAAGATTTAACGGCGCACAGATACAGAGTAATTGTGAATCTGAAGGCCAAATGATTGCATCAAGCAAACGTTATACAATATACAGTTTGACCATAATATCTGGTTAAACATTTTCTCTTGATTATTTGTCTATAGGGACTGGATAAGTTATTAGAGGGGTATGTAAAATTCTTACCCTTGGCCAATTTGAGATATTCAAGATGGCGGATATCAGGGATTCAAAATTGCCTATTTCCAATTTGATTTTTCCAATTATTTCCAAAACATGATAACTCTTGTGAGTTAATTAAGTCAATGTTCACATATAAACATCATATGATATTCGTTAGCACCAATTAAATTTTCAATTAAGTCATATGATAACTTCAAACGTTTACAATTAAAAGAGCATAGTTTAAAAAAATTACAAATGTCGTTATCTTCCAATGTGAATTTGTTATAGTTAACCAGCCGTCAGTCACGCCACAGGAAAGAATAAGTTATATACCCTTATATTACACCAAAAACATTATATTCAATAACTATTATAATAAAATGATCGGATATACGAAAGTTCCCAGATATACTGACCCACTGATCTCAGGTCTTGTTGACGCCTGAATACCAGAGCCACGGTGAAACTGACGTCACTGATGCCGTTGTGGTCGAAATTGACCACTTTGTTAATTTGATTGACCAATGTCACCCGCTGGTGTTGCAGGTGGAGGGTAAGTTGATCACACTGCTCCACGACGAGGCAAGGCTGGAATATCTCCAAGTCCGACCGGTGAGCTATTCAAACTCAAGCGCCACCAAGAAAAG
This sequence comes from Paralvinella palmiformis, assembly GCA_025642065.1. Lineage (NCBI taxonomy): Eukaryota > Metazoa > Annelida > Polychaeta > Terebellida > Alvinellidae > Paralvinella > Paralvinella palmiformis. The sequence continues at coordinate 65,488 of JAODUP010001069.1, forward strand.
AAATATCGTGAACTTCAGAATAAAATCTTCAAATATTGGGAAGAATATGATAACGATACACGCAGTGCATTGCAACTTCTACGTGCATGTTCCCTACTATAAGGATAAGTGCAAAAAATGGTTAGAGCCCGAAATTACTATAGGCCTCTCCAGATATACATCTAGGCATACATAAAAACAACCACATTACCATAACAACATAATATCTAAACAATACCATATGTGACGCCCTGTGTATAATGACACAGTGAGCGACCCAGTTAACTGGGCATTCACTACCCATTCATTCATAGGGAGCCGAGGTTACTATTCTCAAATTACCGAAGTCCGAGGTTACCCTAATTCGCAGCAGACAGCAGCATTTGCATTCGGTGGGGAGGCACTTATTTTGCATACTGGCTTATAGGGTGTTCAGATATTTTGTACAGAAACTTAAGCCTGACAAAAAATGTTTCTATAATAATTAATTAAGAAATGGTTGTAACTAATAAGAGTACATAAGCAATAGAACAGCCCCAGAGTTAAATAAGCCACTGTAGTTACAACTTGTAAATCCAATCATTAAATGAGTGGCAGCCAATATGCTTACACATTATAAACTGATTTTCATATTTAATCATATGTGAACACCTTGGCACTGGAAAAAAGGGTGTACAGATTGGTAACACCAAGGTATATGACACAGAGATTATTTATGCTAGGATAATGGGCCTACAAGGGAGTGTTAGAATATATGATACATAGAAACTTGTGGCCAGATAGTTGTGCAGTGATGTGGGTAGTTCCCTGGCCAGAAAATGGGCCAGTTCAGGACTATCCAAATAGTTTCTAGCATCGCATCTTGATCGACCTATCTCAAAGTATATGATGATAATGTATATTTGTTTTTAAATATACTTAATAAAGCACCATTTCTATCTGGTATTTGATGGACAAGAGTTTTCCAAAATGTGTTCTGTGGTTAATGTACACTAAATTTGAATATGACTTTTCCAAATGCTAACAATTAATCATTGTATGTTTTTCACAAGTACATGTACACTGATGGTAGCATTAGGGAGTCGATCAGAATGAGCCGTTATCAAGGCTCTAGCCGGGTTTACACTATAAGCATGAGCTCAATACTACCATCTGAAACAGTCATGTTGACTGTCAGCAAAAACAGTTGATAAGTTTGATTATTGAGGAGCTCATCAAGCATAAGGATAACTTCACTTCAAAGCGAATGATCACAGACAAAATAACCCTGTCCCAACAGAAATCAAGTCAGGCGTGATGATGGCCAAGAGGAGAGACCTGGAAGTCACACATGATGAGGCTGACACAATCTTCATCAACCAGTGTGCATCTGTGCATGTAGCAGAAATGCTTGTTGTAACTGATGAGACAGATGTTTTTGTATTTCCTTATCATTTTGTTCACCAGGGCGGCATTACTGGAAGTGTCAAAATGGCACTACCAGCAAAAATAGAGCAATCACTAATATAAACTAAACTGTACAATACAATATTGATAATCTTCCAGATTTTGTTGGCAGCCCATGGATTGACTGGCTGTGACACTGTAGCAATGTGTTTTGGAGTCGGGAAACTAGTAGCATTGAGAGTTCTACCATCTAGAAAGTACCAACTCAACAAAATAGAACATCTTTTTAGCAGTCTAAAGCCGATATTTCACACGTACGACTGCGTAATGAGATTTGCGAATGCGACAAAACGGATGTCCAGGCGTCCAGTGTCCAGGCATCATTTTCCAAAGAAAATAGGCCAGAAGGTGAGGCTTAACACATGGATACCGCAATGTCGCATACGCTACCGCAAGGTCGCAAATGCATTCGCATTCAAATGGGCCTCGCTACACGTTTTGGGGGCATTTCTATGGAAAATCATTTGTCGTTCTGCTGAACTGACAAAGACGTTATTTTACAAACCTTGAAGATCACAAATTATTTTACAGTGTACAAACAGGATCACATGTTCATCAGCTATTTATTACATCCCACGACTTGAAGAGTTAAATTTTCAATATCAACCTATATTTAGTCACCAAATACAGACTTATTTGCCGTTGTTTGCGTTTTGTCGTACATCTGTTGTTTACAACATGGCGTATTTGCTGTTCATATATTTTATGCTATTCTTCTCAATTAACAGTAATTTTAGGTCGAGTTCCACCATAGAAAAAAACTACCCTCAACGTTTTTATCTGATTATATACGTAATTCAAGTTTTACGGTCCTTCATCCTTTATTTATAATATGTGATATTTAAAGCCATAAAGTCGGGGTTTCTGATAGGGGTTGAGCAAATGAATATTCATTGAGAACAATATTATGTGAGAACAAAAGATTTATTTTGTTAGTTACAAATCTGATCGAGATCATTATTTTTTCCGGATGGTTTATTTCATATTGTTCGTTATCAGATATTTACAGTTTATTGTCACGACATCTAAATTGCAGTGCGACAGTCATTGTCTCGCGACATCGGTCATTTCGGGTGATGAAAGCTGACCTTTCCCAACAAAGAACTATATAGCTATTAGCATAAAACAAACAATAAGAAAATGCTATATTTAACATAATGGACATTCTGTGAAACTGGTACAAAAGATTCTAAATCGATTTGGTCTTGTGAATGAAAACAAATCGTGAATTTACGAACGAGTACATTAATTCGTTGTTCCATTGCTACTTCACTGTGTACAAGGCTTCACTAACCCCCAAACCACAGTAGACGGATTATAGACCTAACTCTTGGCCGTTCTCGGCATGGTTGGATGAAATACTCACAATCTAGTTCATTAGTCACAATTACAGTGCCAGTGCGCAAACCGCTTGCTCATCGTGAAAATCTGATCATCAAATGTTCATGTGAAAGCACTGAGCCTTGCAAGAGTAGGAGATGCAGCTGGGGTGCTGCAAACATTGCATGTATAACACTCTATGCCTACCAAGGTGATAAGCACTGCTACAACGTGAAAACGCAGGAATATGTTGAACAAGAAGATGATTTTTTTATATGTCTAGTGTTTAATTGTATGTGTGTGTGTGTGGAAAAAAATGGGTAATTTGAATTTCTAATATCCGCCATGTTGAATATCTCAAATTGTTCAAGGGTTAGAGTATAGCTAAATAATCAACAGCTTTAACCGGAATTTTTAGGTACTGCGCTATCCTACAGCCGGATTATCATATATATGATTTATTTATTTATGATTATTAATATTACAACCGACATTATATTTGTTTAAGTTGGTCACCAAGTTAATTTAATAATAATAATAATAACAACAAACTTCTATAGCGGCAATATCCTCGAAAAGAATCGAGCTTAGTGGCACACCAAGTACAGGGGTTGGGCAATCTCATAGTCAAGGTACGATGCAAAATTCATGAACAAATGAACAGATGGAGTGGAAACTTAGGAAGGATAATTAAGCAAGTCTGGAAAAGGTGAGTTTTGAAACGCAGTGGCGGACCTACGGGGGGGGGGCAAGGGGTCAGGACCCCCACCTCTCCGAGGGTCAGAATCCCACAACCATCTCTAATAGTGATCCTCCATCTTTAAATACAATATATCATTTGTCGACATAATAACTACTAGTAGTACTGCGAATTTGTCATTCTTAAATAACCACACATTAATGTGTGTCTGATAGCATTATTATTTAACAGCCAAATCACAATATACTTCATTTTATACTAAGTTACTAAATATTTAGTGAGGTTTATGAACATGTGGCGACTTGCCTTGATGCTACGGTCAATCCACGTGTTTGTCTAGAGGTTAATGACAATCGTTAGAATTGGGTTAACGACACCAAGACTACGGCTCGTGGTTTGAAAAGTAGTCTGCAGAGTTTTGGAGTTATTGTTGGCTTCACAGTATTGAGGATTAGTTTGGATTATTTGAAAAGTTTGTCAGCTAAACTACGAAAAAATAGATATTGACGTCTTTGAGGCATACACAATGATTGACAATATCAAACCAGAGATTCAATATTTGAGGGATAACATTGGTGTAGAATTTCACAGATGGTACGATGAAGCAAAACAGCTGACTTCATATATAGGTACTGAAGAGGAAATGCCAAGGGTTTCAAGGATTCAGTGTAATATGTCGAATGTACCTGTTGATCCACCTCTTCTTTATTACAAGAGATCAATTGGCATTCCTTTTATTGATATCTTACTGCAACAGTTGCAGAACTGTTTCTCTGCAGACAACTGCTGACCAGTGATTGTTTTGCTGAGTCTAATACTATATTTAATGGTCAAACTAGGGATCCCTCCCGCAGGGGAAATTTGAATAAGGTTATGACGACCTTCTAACTCTGAGGTCGTTAATGAGGTATCTAGATGGTTTAATATATGGTCCAGGCAGTCTGACATAGCCGATTTACCTGATACTTTGATGAAATCCTCAGTATCTCCGATTCCTTTCCGAACATTAGAATTTTATTGGTATTAGGATTTACTCCACTTGCCACATCCGGAGAACAATCAAGAGCGTAGTTACTCTGTGTTGAGGTCAATCAAAAAACCATGTGAGGAGTCGGATGGCTGACACAAGGTTTTAGGCCTTACCGTTAATGCAAATATATTACAGTAAACACATCGATTCCCCCAAAAATTGCAGATATGTTCATTAAAGAACACCCTAGAATTTTGTTCAAGACTAGCCTTTTCGACTAACTGATGTAGATTTACATGAGGTAATAAATATTTTAAACATAATTATTTCTTACTCATAAGTATGCACCTTGAAATAAATGGTCAGTCTGCTTATTAAATAGTTTAGTGACATTATGCACATTATAACTGGGGGTGTTTTCGTGTTTCTAGTAACAAATCGAGTAACCGCCAAAAATCCAAACAATCTGTATATACACTCAACCAATCACCAAGTCTCATATCATGGGTCTTTCTTCGCAGGAATGTCTACTTTCCCCAGTATTTATGTCTTATCTAAGCATTATCTTATTTCCATTTTACTTCGACAGAGAAAGGGAGGAGACACCATCCCTGTCACCACTTCTTCCCTGTCACATAATGGCTTCGCCCTGAAATGGTGACGGAAAGAAACTATGCTATTTGATGACTTATCATATTCAGGGAGTCAGTTCCAAAAAGTAGGGACATCAACTGAAAAAGGCCAGCGCGTGAGTTTTAACCCTGGGGACAGAAATCTACACACATGTATATATTAAATAGAAAAGGAGATAATATTTGTCCTTATCTAATACAACAGAGGCCTTTGTTTAGTGTGTGTGTGTGTGTGTGTGCGTGTGTGTACGTGTGCGTGTGTGTGCGTGTGTGTGTGTGCATATCAATTAATGTGTATGGATGTTGGTTGATGTACCGTGTTCAGCCATACCTATATCATTTACCAGTCCTCCCTCAGTAATTAACTTCCCCCCATTACATTGTATTTATGAACATATATATATATATATATATATATATATATATATATATATATATCACCTAATATATATATATATATATATATATATATATATATATATATTATATATATGCTAGTACAATGTATTGTTTCTAGTCTGTTTTACTATCATTTAGCTCTTGTGTTAGATCAGTAGACGGACGAAGATACTCAATTTCTAATATTTTGTGTGTGTTATCTACTTCACTGTATCACATGTATATAGAATTTTATATTAAATTAATCTCTCTCTCTCTCTCTCTCTCTCTCTCTCTATATATATATATATATATATATATATATATGTGTGTGTATTTATATATATTAATAATTTCATTGGGACAAGACAGCAATACAGTTTCTTGTCATGTGGGCGTCAGAACTTCGAATTTCCCACCACGTGTGAGGCTGAGGCGCAGTCTCGGCAGCAGCGACGTCATTTCTCGACCAATTCGAGAACAATTTTAATAGGGAACTTGTTGGAAAATCGGAAAGACGAAAAATAAATACATTGGAGTATTGCATGAAAACATTTTTGGTAATTGACAGTCTTCTGAAAATACAATAATTAGCTGTCAATTATTAATGCGTGAACAAGGTCAATGTTCACGAAAACATCAGCCAGTAAACAAATGGGCGGGGCTTATTTGGTCACGTGACCAGAAGATGTGTTCATAAACAGAAAGGTGCGAGATGCCAGTTAATATCGTTCGGAAAACGTATCGAAATATTTGTCTGGTGCGGCTGTTATAGTGCTATAATTATGATGTTGGTGTTGGTGAATGTCTCTGACCAAATTGGTTGGACTTTTGTGAGGAGCTGAAGGCATTAGAAGTGAAAATATGAAGCCTGACGGAGGTGAGTTTGTGGAAACCTTTGGGGGGCTCCCCCCGATGTTGGGCTACCAGCTGATTTCGGGTGGGTCTTCGTGGCAACCGATAAAAATCGGACTTTTGGGGGAATTAAAAGGTTTTGGTGACCTGATTTTGGTATTAAGACACGTATTTCATCTTAATACACAACTCAGGTGAATAAGATATATAAAATCGAATTATTTTTGTCGTTTTTCTTTGTGGTCTGTAGTTAAGAACTAGATAGTCTATGTCGAAATCGCTGACAAGGGTGGACTGTAAGTGTAACTGTTCAGTGATCGCTAAACAAAGGCCTGTGTTGTGCTTTGTCACTCCATATGTTTTGTCGTTGTCATAGATTCCAGTAAGAAAATTACACTTTTGCTGATGAATTAGCATGTATGGAGTTCTGAGAGAGTTTCAACTTTCAACATATAGTTTTGACTAGCAAATTTACTTTTAGTTTCACCAAAACACCTGTAAGTGTAAAATGGTTTATTTAACAGTAGACTGACTAATCATTCTAATGCCCAGTCATAGTTATACTTATCATGGTAGCACGTGCTGATTAATATAACTGTTATGTCCAGACTTTATATGGTGCTTAGTTGGATGAATAAGATATATTCAGGTGATTTCTTAATCCTAAATGTATAAACTTAACAAAGACTAGGCTAGCAGGCTTGAGATTAGTACTTTTAGTTGTATATAAAACGTGTGTTTTTGATTAAATTAATTTGTAGATCTATGGCAGCAAAACAGTTTCATATTTTAAAATCTTACTAAAGGTGCAAAATTTAATAAGTCAATTAATGAATTAGGAAATATTACTATCAAGTGTAATTTTAATATATTTACTATTAAATATTGTTTCTACGTTTATCATATAGCAAAGAAAATGAAACATCTGTTTATAATATAATGTTTATTCCTTTATAGTTTTTACCTAGAATTCCTACACTGCATATGTCACTGAGATTCAAATTTGGATTGAGGAAATGTGTATACACACTCACACACCCACAAACATACATATGTGTATATATACTAGTAGAAGCCTTTCCAAATGCATTGTAGGGGTGCCTCTGTGGTCTAGTGGTATCGTGTTGGACCACAGATCACTACCACCCATGTTCGAATCTGGGCGTGGGCATATCTGAAGGTTGTTTCATCTTTGACTTCGTTTCATTACCTTTGGAGGTCGCTCAGCCCATTTAGCCTACCTTGTGCAGAAAAGTGGCCATAAAACACCAATCATCATCATCCAAATGCATTGTACAGTTAAAGCTCAGCCATGATATAGCTAAAACACAATTACAAATGTTGCACAACAAATGTTGTTTACCAAGGAGAAAAAATTTGAACAGGTAATATATATATATGGAGAGAGAGCACATTAACTTTTTCTTTTCTGCTTTATTTATCATGTGGTGTTATCACATAATAGATTTTACTGAGAGTCCTGATCTTCACCATTCGGTTTTAATAATATTATTTTTGTCATATGTGAAAAGTGTAATAGGATTAATGTTTTTTAATTTCTGGCAGTTTAAAAAAAGAATATTTAAATGATAGTTTGTTAGTTAAAACAAATATGTAACATATATAATTGTTTCTATGTGCCCTGTGTGAAAAGAAGTTTGTAGTATTGAAAAACATATGCCGAAATCCAGTGCTTAATATATGACAGCACCTTTGAGCTAAAGCCCTTTAAGAAGAGAGTGCTGTACTAAATGTGGTATATACTAAATATACTAAAAGCTTAATGGCTGTTGTTTTCTGTCATAAACACAGATATCAAAATAATATTTGAGTGTTTTATAAATAATACACTGTAGAATTTATCTGTGATAAATGTCTGCTTCGCTGTACATGTTTATTTCGATTGCATATCGCCCCCTATTTTGCAGCTGTGATTAAGATAATTGTTGTTGCTACAGTAACATTTTAAAGAGTTGTAAAATGTAGTCAGATATTAGAATTCTTTCTTACCCAGTAACACATTTAACAGCCAATTACAGCTATTAATGGCTACAGCGTTATTATTCATTGTTAAGTTGACAACAGTGTCATATAGGACACTGAAATAAAATATGGTGCTACTGACAAACAAAATAATTTATTATCACCAGTTCATACATGTCTGTACAGAAGAAAATAAACCACTACTGAGGTCCGTTATGTATACAGACATCATTTGGTTTAGTAAAAAAAAAAAAGAATCACTTGCCTATTTAATGGTATGACTCAGCCAATTAGTAAAGTGTTCACAGTGGAGTCTTAAATAGATACTTGTTTATCAACTGGCTAAATAGTTCTCTTTCTGATATCAACAGCTGAGCACAGATAGAAGAGAAGCCTTCAGTCTCTCACCACCGTATAGGTCAAAAAGCACATCAGACATTTCTTTCCTAGTAAACAACACACACTCCTTGTGTATGCTGTACACATCTGATGGAGGAATCCCACTTCAGTTATCATGGATAGTGTTGATACTATGTCATTTTCATACAGGTGTAGATTAGAATATTTTGATTAGCCATTTAATATTTTGATAATGTGTGTATGGGCAACGTTTTTGTAATCAAATATCTGAACCTTAGAACATGCATATGAAGTATATCTGTTTACTGATTACAGACAGATAACCTTGTTGATAGGCTATACAAGTTGTATTTGATTCCCTTCTCTAGCCCTGAAATTTTTAAAGATAAATACTGGTAATATGACTCTTGTTGGATAGATCACTGGAGCTAACCCAGTCTAAAATGAAGTGGCTTCATCTACTTGCTTTATGTCTGTATCAAATTGGCTTATTGTTTACTTTTTGTCTGAGATTTCTTCAAAGAAATGTTCATATTTATGCAGATATTTATAATAATTTCATAATCATATGTGTATGTAATGTACTGACATTATTATCATTTATAAGTGGATACTTGTGCCACTCCCCTACAGGGAGATCTTATAAAGCTAACATGGTATTAACATGCAGTTTTTGTTTGCTCTACTGACAAGAGTGGTCAGAACCACCAGCATCTGGCGGCCTTATAAAGCTTGTAGTACTGCATCCAGTATCATTGGCTGTAATTTACAGTGTGTATTTTATGTATACTGTTGGTTCTTTAAGTCTCCAGATTATATGATAATGCATCTAGAGCATTGCATTTGGACATGCATAAATGTCACCGTGTTTCATGCACACTGATGTCAGTTCATAAGATACAAATAAGTTTTGTGTGCCTTTGTATCTGATGAATAATGATTTGACAACTGACAGTGACACATTCACTGTCCAATTCTAACTGAGCATTATGTTGGTATTGTTAAATGAACTCTATTTACAGAAACTGTTCATAATGGTTGAAGTTAACTGTTATTGTCTTTTCATGGTATCATCACCTCATTTATGTTTCAAAGGACGTGATCCCAACAGATAAATTGTACTCTCTGTGTTGTCATAGTTTGTTTTCTCTTGCCCGGTTCTAAGCAGTAGGTTATGTCAATAGTTCAGTATCCAGGTGTGTCCTGAGTTTGTTTTATTATGTTTCTTCTGGAAATGTAGCTGTGGATACAAGCAGATAGTGGTATAAACATTAAGCATGCATACCAAAACTTCACATTAAATCTCATTGTATATACTGGGTATATTACACTTACAGTCGGCATTTTTTGTTGGTTAGTAAAGACTAGATCAGGAGCTGGCAACAATTTTTATTTGAAGTCGAGTACTGACGAGATTTGTCAAAGGATAATTTATCATCACAGTTCAATGAGAAATATGATGAAATTTATTAACGTTAATGTGGTTATTGTTCAGCGTGTTTTGGAATGTGCTTAAAAATTGAATAAGCGATCTATGTCTGATTAAAGATGTAGTTAAGACTGGTAATAGGCACTGACATGGAGGGTAATAATTAGTATATTGATTTAATTACAACTCATTTCAATGTATTTGTGTGCGCACGCATGCTTCAGTGAAGTTCATTCATTGTTTAATAATGTAACCTGTCCTGTAGGCATAGTCAATCTATCATATCTCTGTTCCTCTAATTATACTGCTATATCTACAAAATACCCAGTCATATAAACTACCAGGCTGTTATTAGACATCTCTAGTAGTAGTAGCAGGTCCAGTCTAACAGTTGACGAAATAGTGGTATATGCGAATCTAGGCAGCTGTCACATAACTCCGGCCCGATCTGTCAACGTGCCAGAGTCCTTAACATTAACAGCAGCTATGTGCAGAGCTTCCTATATGGTCTGCCCCCAGAGTTGGGGACATATGCATTAGCATGTCTATATATTACAATTAGACTGGCCGTAGTGGCTGCTTTAAGACGTGGCCTTGTACTGAATGGCCATTGAGATTACAGTGCTACATTGGATTGGGAGCAGATGGGTCATGCATGCATGTATGAGATTTGCATAGATCTGCATGACAAGTGCCTGTGCGACCCAATGTAGCGCGCACGCGCACACAGACGTGGTTAAATATTGGTTTTTGCAGTCATTTGTAATGTACAGTGTTGTAGTGAAGGCTGGCTTTATTTCAGCAGATAGATGGTAATCGATAACAAATGTTCACAAACTCTGATCTGGGCAGAATAATTATAGTTTTATCAGTAATTTTCTTCTCCTATTTAACAAACACAATCAGACAACTTTTGCTGCTGGACGCTCAATTATTTTCTCGACACTGTTATAGTCCACTATCTTTTTATAAATTTGTATTACTGTTCGGCTGTGACTATAACAATATATACTGAACATTAATATGCATTTGTCATTTTCAGTATGTAAAATAGGTTAGCATTCTATAATGAGAATGTTTCATATTTAGTGTGTGTGCGCGAGCACGTTTACCCAGATCAATTTTTATGATTAATGTCACCATACATAGATCAGGTGGATTATTATAATTCTAACACAAGCCTTCTACTGCAGTTATTATGGCACTAAGTCATTCTTAGCTGTCCCAAGTTGATAAAACACCCAACATGTCGGAAGCTGACCTGAAATAGTTAAAACTTCCTGGCATGTCTGAAGTACACACTGAGATTATGTTTGTCTAATATTGGGTGCTTGTGTTTGTTAAATCCTTACCACAGGAGACCCATAACTGTCTGTTATAGCCACTAATGATGGCTTCAAGCTGGCAGGTAATGGTGTTGTTGTAAAGTGGTTAAATAGCTCTGAAGAGAAATGTCTGTAATTTGTTGATGGTATGAGGCACGTGAGATAATATTAGTTGTTAAGACAAAAATTACTTTGGCTTATTATTATCATCTGCTTATAACGCTTGTGTGTGTGTGTGTGTGTGCGCACGCACGCAGATACTGGGTAGGACAGTTCATATTTATAGGAGAAAGTTTTGTCGTATATGTAGGCATATCTATCTATTGTACTCTCACTGTTTATTTCTTGTCTGACGTAACCCAGTAACACGATGTCTATCGCTACGGAACAACATTTCCCTAATATAGTTATAATCTCTGGTACATGTTCATGTGTGTCTGCGTTAGCTAATGTTTCTTTTGTTCAGTTTAATATGTATAAGTGCAGATACCCACTCTGAAATAATCCTGTTTGAAAAGTGGTATATAGTTCTATAAAACCAAAACTGTATGAATAGGTTTTTACCGTTTATTAGTATTTCCCGATTTTGACTTCTATGGTCGTCCTGGTCTAGTCACATTGATTGCTATTCTTGGTTTGGTGTCCATCTGGTGGGTATATTTACCTAGTCAAGTTTAAATCTATTCTGATTATATTCGTTGTTGCTGGATGTTGTATTATTTATAGCTGATACCCTGAGGAGATTAATTAGAGAAGCCTCGTAATGCTTGCTTATGTTAATTACAAATAGGTGGTGTTGGGGTATTGGCGTTTCTTTGTTTGTCCTAGAAATATACGGCAAAACTAGTTAATGTTGTCACGTCACTGATATAATAGAAGGGCTTGATATAGAAGCTACCCGGTATAAACTACTTCGGGCCTAGGACTAAGGTAAGATATGACCTTGTTGACGAGGTTGCAATGAGCTGTGTTCTTTTTGTCACCACGTTTGAGCATTTTGGCTAGTCTTGTGTTTCTTAGTACGTGGTGTGCATATCAGGTTATGATTTGATTCACCAGATCACACACACACACACCATACGTGCACTATGTTGACGCCACGAGCTGACGTCACGTTATTATCTGGTTTGGCTTCAGGTGTTATGAAAGGTAGAAGACTATACCCGTGTATTAGTTAACAAGCCAGAGATAAAGCGCTCGTTTGTGAGATGTCTCCATTTCTTTGTGAGATATCTGTCAACAAATGTTAATAAGTGCCAGTGTTATGATTTGCTAGAGACCATGGCAACTAGCTAATGCTACTTGACATCTTCCAGACAGATGTTATGATGCGTTAGGTAGCCAGACTCCCAAGTACTGGCTCAGCTGTTGTTGTTGTGGATGACTTAAACAAGGTTATGCTTTACGCCGTAGTATTTCTATCTAGATAACTGGGTGTGCTTGTTTTAGCACATAACTTCGACCTTTATTCTCAACTTGGTAAATGTACATATACAATACTCAATAGTATTTAGTTGTTGTTGTTTTTTGGTGTGCCACTGGAGCTTGCTATAAACGTTAAACTTAAAGATTTATAGCTGTAAATAAAAGACAGTAACATAATTACACCTAATGTCAGCGATGAATTTTAATGAAGTAACTTGTTAGACAGTTTGTGTCATTTAACTGGGAGAATGCTAATACATCTACGTAGCTGTGTATTTATTACACATGGGGGGATGAGTGAATTTTCCCTTTCATGATTTTTTTAACAGTGATTATAAATCTACCTGAAGCCTGTCAAGACATTGCATCCTTCCTTTATTTCTGATACATGGAATGGTCCGGTTTTATTTATTGTGTTTTTATTAGTACTATTTAAATGAAATAACGAACACAGCAATTACCAGATATATTTCTGGCATCTACCCCCCCCCCCCCATCCGCTTTCATTCTCTGAATAAATGGGCAGAATATACTGTTTTGTTAAATGTTAACTGGCATACATCAGTGATTGTCTACATTTAGTGTCAGTCAAATTAGGCCAAATGCCATTGTTTATTCTCTTGCTGTTTATGTTTTAAGGTCCAAGAAGCACCAACTGGTAAACAACAACAATGATATTAATATTGAAAATTCGTTGTTATTAAATGGAAGAAACAAAAGAAATCATAATTTGAAAATATAGCAGATCATATTTAAAAATTACTGATAATATATTTTCGTTATTGTTTACATTATTTTATTGATACTTAAAGTAGTTCGGTTTGATGTTTAGATTACTGGTTGTCCAGAAGCTTAGCCTTTTTCAGTTGTTTACCCTTATCTCTAAGTGTCTAATTTCAGTTGGAATAATCCTATTGGTATCATGTGTGTGTGTGCGCGGATGTGGATGGGTTTAAATATCAGCACAAATAGCACAAAATGCCTTTTAGATGCATCCAGAATTACTCTGACTGCTGTGCTTTACTGTATTTCTATTGTAATATAATTCTAAGCCGTTGGCTGCTGTATGTACATACTGAATTCATTACAGCAAAACTTTGCATTTTGGTTTTGCCATAGAATTGAGCTCGTGGTTGTGTTCAGCTAGCGAAGCCTCCCCCCCACGATTGTTCTGACCCCCATGACCAAGTGTTCCTCTGGCCATGATAGAGCAAGTGGTATTGAGGCCAAGCTGAGGTCACCTGTAGTAGAATGCATCGGAGGAGGTTGTAATGTTTTTGTCTGGGAAGAAACTGTATTGCCAGGACACTTGTGTGGTGAGATGTGCCAGCCCGGACCTGGCGTGGCAGGACAAGAGCTGCTTCTGTTAGGCTAACCTGAGATCTTACAGTGACCTATCAGGACAACTTATTAGTTATTATCGCTGTCAGCGCCATGCAAAGGTTTATAATAATATATGTAACCGCATGATCTGCCCACTCTCGAAGAGAAGATCCACTGTTTGTTATGCAGCCGAGAGAGAGAGAGAGAGAAACAGATACGTTTAAAATGTGGACAAAATGGATACGGAACCTCCTGAGTAGATGTAATGTGCAGATTACAGATAGACTCCCGTTAACCAGGATCTATAGTTACTGAAGATGATACCTTTAGCAACACGGTCAGATCTACAGGCAGACAAGGTGATGTATGGTTGCTGTTTGCCTAAAAGTAGTGCGACTACGTGAATAAGTGTTGTAGTGCATATGTACTATCTGATTGACTGAAAACGTTGCCGTGTCTGCCTGAACACAACATTACTGCTTATCCAAGTGTTACTGTCAGAACTGTTGTTTAATTTTGTTATTTATGCTTGTCTGAGGGTAGTGTTACTGATTGTCTGAAGGTAATATTACTATTGTCTGTTATTACCTGTTTGATGGTAGTTTTCCCACCCGTGTATGCCTATCCATGCCATAGTTACAATGTATTGTAGGAATAATATAATGCCCAAAACTTGGATATACTCGCCAGCCATTCAATAATATGCCTCTGGAGAATGATGTCTAATAATCTGTTTTCAACATTTATTTTTTCGTTAATCAATTCAGAGGTAATTATTATTATGTTAAATGATCCAGTTATTTGGAACTAAATAAGACATGCATCTTTATATAGACTGTTGTCACTTTTGTAAATAATAATAAATAACTTCCTGTATAATGTATGGAAAGTCTGTTTTGTTATAATATTTTTTTGGTTTAATTAAGATAACTATATCCATGCTATTATGTTACACATAATTATTGTAATTAATTCACTTTTATTTGTTGAAAAAATCAAAATAAAGTATATTCTATGCAGTTGCGTGTTATAATATCATAGGTAAAATGTGATGATGTGTGCTTTATTTTTCAAGTTAAGCATTCGTTTTTAAAGTCATCTTAAATGCAGTATGAGACATATAGATTAAGATTAATTGAGTGTGTGGCGTGGTAGAAGGTGTAAAAAACGTGATATATAACCAGTCTCGGTTCACTGCCTAAAATTCACCGTCTGAGTGTGGTGCGGTAAATGTATGCAGTAAATGGTGGAAATCATGCATCATGCTTCACCCCCCCCCTCCGCAGTATCAGATATCACTACCCCACCCACCACATCACATGCATTGAGTCCAACTTAATTGATGGTATCTTGAGTCTCGCCTACAATGGTCTTATCTGGAATATTTGACCAAAATAATACTGCACCGATGCCAGATAAGTGTTTAAACTGAATCTGACCCTAACACATGACAGGTTCTAGATATCACACACAGTATGTAACAGGAATTAGACCATTGATCACACTTTGCTCCGTGATTAACTAAAACCTAACTCATGCTCAGCAAAAATGGTGTAATAGTGGCCATTTCTCGTTGGTACTGTCATCTGTTTGTTGTTAGTTCGCTTTCACGCCATACATACTCATTACAAATTTCCTAAATAATCACGTTTAGAGCCTTGCGAGGTATCCACATCCGGGCATGCTCTGTCTGTTGTCTTGAGATTGTATTCACGATTCTCTGTGTCAGTATTTTTCACACACACAGTGAATGGCAGATGTTTGGGGTTTTCATTTGGCACTGCCATTGACCTTGCTAGATGACCTTGAGTTAAACCAAAGTCAGGTCACTGATGTGGCGAGCCTAGATCTGATTGGTTGTTGTGGTTGTTCTGGCTGGTGTTGGCGTCATTGTCAAACGTGTAAACGTGTTCTATGTGTTGTTGACACCAGATGGCTCTGGTTGTAATATCATCTCTCCCTCTCTCTCTCTCTGCTGTGACACTACTTATGGCTGGTTTATGGTCAGTGTGTAGATGATAACAATATCTACCTGATGGTGCCAGAAGGTAGATTACCTTACACTGAATATAACAGCATTAATAATAGTTCTTAATAATAATAAAAATAAATTAAAATAATATGTATATTTAACAAAGCACCACCTAAATTAGTAATATATCAACATATCAGCCCCTTTAAAGTATAGTTACAAATGCTAAATCACAGATAATTTTTGACACACAAAACAAATACTTGAACAGGTAACTAAATTAAAAATTGTTAAGCAGTGATCCATGTCTATTCTAGCCGCCTCCAGCAAATTGTTCTACAAATCAGTAGCAGATACTCGAGAAGGACAACTGATATAGAAATTGATTTACGGCACCCGACTGCTATGTAATGTTGGTTCTAACACAGGGGCCACTTAAAGGCTCTATGTTTAGAAGAAACATTGGGGTTTATTAATTGTTATCCCAATGTTTACCAGGGAACATTCTGTCCGAGTTGTCTGTGTCACAGTTTATCTGAGCTTGGATTATTTGTTCTTGATACAGCATCACCCACCACACCATGTATCTCCTGTTATGGTTAATGCTGGTGATACCACTGGTTTTTGATTGGAGACAGCAATCGGTCACTGAGTGAATGCGAGTTATTTGTAGACTGTCATATTGTTTGGGATTAAGCAAAAGGTGGTTGGGCGATTGAAAATGTTGTATGGCGAAATTTGATAAGCCTATGGGTATTTTGTAGTTGTCTGACAGTATTAATTTGTAGCACTATAACTGCGTTCCATCCTTTTTGAAATCAGTTATTTTGAAATTTTAAATTAGTGTGTACGTCCTTTTTATATGAGAACATTTTGTGCTGGAGATCTTGAACTGAAGTTAATGATGAAGCTTTTAATTTATATGATGTAATTCAATTGTTTTTCTCTCTATATATATTTCTGAATAGAGAAGTTACATTTTCAAGCCGTCTTGTATTTAATTAAGAGAATACATCATAACTTTCTATTAGCCTAATGATCTAGTTGCTTCAGAAATAAGCTAAAAATCCACTGACTGCACTGAGACGTGCCAGACCCCTCAGCAGTGTATGACTCCACCAAACAGTGTTGTTTTGACCTTGATGTGTAGGCTCTCCACAGATGAATCCATTCCTCCCCCAATAAAGCTCATAATCTACTTGGCGTGGCCTTAGTCAGTGTGGCAGATGAGACTAGACTAGTTGTATCGCGTTGGCTGGGCCTGTGTTTTTGGATGGAGGATTTCTATATGGCAGCCTCCGGATTGTTTGAATATTGATGGTGCCAGAGAGTCAGGTTAACAACTGGTCTTGATGTTGACTGACTGGCATGATAGCCTCTCCTCTGTCACAGATGGTGTCATATGAGGTTAATGGTGGGCATGATACTAGAATAACATGATTGGTTGAAATAGATATAGTTGGGACATGGTGATGTTCTAAACTCTATCTCTCTAAAGTGTGTGTGTGTGTGTGTGTGATGAACAAATTGTGTGTTTGATTATGGTAGATTTGAACAATATATGATTCCAGAAGCGCAATCCAGCATTGCAATAGCAGGCATGTTTAGTCTTAAACACCATCTTAATGATGTATGGATGAAAATGTTCCAAGATCCATTGCACAAGTGACAAGCCTTTTATTTGAGTTATTTCTAGGATCTTATTGCAATTATTCCTAGCACTACATTTAAAGACTAACATCTGTTATTTGATATTGTTGATCAGTTTGATAAACAAACAAATTGGTATCCGTTTTCAGGTTGGGGGGCAAAATAATTATTTAACTCAATTAATTTTATTTAAATTAGTTATCACACATATATATATATATATATATATATATATATATATATTAAATCACACACACACACACACACACACACACACACACACACACACACACACACACAGGGACATGCCATATGTTCTGAGGGTTACATTATACCTCCCCTCCGCAATTATGTCAATCTCCAGTTTGCACCATTCGTCACCTCCTATGGTATGTGTGTGTGGATTTAACCTGAGTTAAACAGGGTTATACTAGTTTAACCCAGGTTAAACCAAGTTTAAATCGGATTTTTATGGACATACTATATTGGCCTCCCACAAATCTGTACATATTTAACATGGATACACAAATATTTTTGTAACGACTTGACTCTATAAGGTGATTATTATTATTATTATTATTCATGTAATATTATTATTTATATAATAATAATAAAATATTAAATTATTCTTTGGGCCATATTCTGCTGTTGGTAGAAATAGTGGAGACGCTGTCACATTAGTAATTATGCACCGATAAAAGGGGTATGAATGATTTTTTGGTGGCCTGACCCAATTGATCAGCTCCGCGATTGGTTGATCTTGTCCGCTAATTTGTTTTATCGGCTAGGAGGTGGAGCTAATTTAGTTTGTCTGTTTTGCAATTGGGTGACAAGAAATGATATTTAATCCTCCATGTGACGGGAGATCAAGATATCTGCTAACATTTTATTAACCGGCTTCTATTAATCCATTTGAAATATGCCCGAAAACAAGTTTAGCCTAGTTTCACTCAACTTGTGAGTCACCCTGTTTCTCCCAAACCTGGGTTTAACCTTGTTTATTGCCAACTCGATTTAAACCCCCCTCAAAAATTGGCCCTTCACATAATTTCTGAGAGGGAATGTATAAACTATCCATCAGAACATTTGGCATGCCCCTATGTGTGTGTCTACTCTCATATGCATTTTAGCAGTGATTGGGCACTGGCACAGAGAATCACAAATGTTGTGTACAACCTCTGGGTGACACAGCAGGGTATTAACTCAATACATCTACCCATTTCCTGTGTGTGTGTGTGTGTTTAAAACATTGTTAATGTCAGTCAGAAGCAGTGCTACTTCAGACATAGTGTTGATTCATCGAGAGTTTCTGGACTAATTTAGCTGTGATATTGAGCTCAATGGTAGTGTAATTGGTTAAAATTGGATCTTGATTACTATAAATTGAACGTAAGAGTTTAGTTTTCATGACAACTGCCAGTTTGTGGATATTGTAAAAAGCAAACACCTATACTCGTCTACATAAATACTGCCAATTACAACCAGCACTTCGTATAATCACCACTTACACACACACACACACACACACACACACACACACACACACACACACACACACACAACAAGACAGAGAGAGAGTACAAATCAAGTATCTGATGTGTGATTTACATACACTGAGTCACAATCTATTATTGATGTTCAAGAAGACTGGTTCATTATTAATATTAGGAGAAAGTGAGGTTATGTATAAATATAAATTATCAAGTGACGTAACAGCAAAGAGATAAAATTTGTTAAAAATCCTCAGTATCATCTATTTCATGTGTGTATCAAGTATACTGGGTTATGATACCATTGATAATGATATATATCACTCAGCTATAATATCAACGTGGTGATTCATCTCTTATGACGCCTGTCAGTCATTGGTTACTCTGTTTATCATTAGTACAATGTATATATTATTAGTCATGTCTTTACTCAAAACATCGTGACCTGCAGTAATATGAATTAATCATTTCTAATTCTATATAATAATAAAAAAACTACTCATGCTAGCTCAGTTTATTCGTTTTAGATAAAATCATTGTAGAAACATCATTTGTTCTGATTCAGAGGAAGAAAAACTATTGAATGACAGTGAACAAATTGAACCATTAGGGTTTCAGTTGTAGTATAGTTATAGCACATTGGAATGCATAGGTTAGTGAAAACTTGGATGTTATTGAACCTTTTGCCAGATTTGACACTGTCATCTGTCCACCCACGGCCGTAAAACACCAATCATCATCATCATTATCTGTCCACCCATCTGTTTGTCCATCAGTTTTCAGCTGAAACTCAAGACGCTTTCATAATCCTTTTAATTCATGATCTTCTATAACCCTTTCTCTGGTGCAATATGGCACTGCAATAGACTTTCCCAACTCACGATTGCAATCTGGTTGAAGTTAAAGGAACTACGGGTATGGGGTAGAAAACACTGGTACACAGCACTGTGGTGATACTTTTAGCTGGTAAAATGGTAATTCACTGATGCGTGGTACTCGGAACATATCAGCTTTGTTGATGAGTAAGAGCTTGGATATTATCCCTGAGTTTTTAATCTGACACATGAGAGTAATAATTCGGACAGAACTCATAATCTTTAGCTAAAAAGAAAAGATTAACAAACACATAACAGGTTGCTTACTAAGAAATCACACACAAAACCTACATGATTACAAAATCACAGAAACCAAGGTTGATGGTAAACTTGATCATCTATCATATCAGCCAAGATATGCATCAGCTAAGTTACATACACACACACATGCATGCATGCACATATGCATGCATATATATATATATATATATATATATATATATATATAATTTTGAATCAGTATATTATCTTATAAAGTATATTGAAGGGTTAAGCAAAGATAACAACAGAAGCAACACAGACAATAGTAATAATGAAGAATATACAATGTGTGTAAACAAAATAGTAGATGTCTGTATACAGGCACCCACATATTCTATTATATAGCTATACCCATTCAAATTGATATAAAATAAAAATTATGCATAATTACTATATAATATAGACATTTGATAATCTAGTTTTTAATAATAGTAATATTGATTTTACCAGCAATATTACGTATCCACCATAATTTATGGAGGTATAATCCATTATGCAGAATCCCAATTACTATTCTTGTTCTCTATAATTCAATAACTAATTATAATATATTTAGGTTACCTAATATTTTTATTTGCTTTAATTTTTTGTTAAATGCCTGGACTAAATTTGTACGTGCTAGACTGTCTGATAATGTGTACAAATGGAACAGATCTACTGAATTTACCTACCCTCATCTTCAGCTTAAATCTTTTCCGCCACAATTGAGTTGTAAAACTGATGCAATGTGCTTTCTTTGGGTTGGTCTGGTGTTTGGAGTATGGTTCTGCAAATCTCCAGGTCAAAGTATGCCATGGAGTCCTTCATGTTTTTAATTATCAGACCTTATGGAAAATTATATAATGCTAACGGATCCTACATAAAATGAGTACCGTGTTTCTTGGTAATTTCGTTTATAGTTTAGATAATAACAAGTTACCTACAAGTGATCGATTGGCAGAGGCTGTATTAGTGAACTGTAAATATACACTCGTTGAGTTCAACGTATATGCTATTTATGGTCTTATTAGATGTTAATTAGACATCGTTTGCTCTGTATTCATAATTATGGGAATACTATAATAAGAAGTTACTTACAGACAGTCATGACATAATTATTCTTAAAAGGAAATCAGACTATTCTTAGAAGAGTAGAACATCATCCTATTGATATAAAAATCAAACCTGATTTAAATGCTTTGTCGGATTAATAATTTTTTTCCAAACAAAGCGTGGTTACTATTGTAGTGTAGACTGTTATGTATGGCGTTGTTTTTTGGTATAATATACATTTCTGTTTCCTTTTACTTCAGCTCTTCAGACTGATATGGAAGATACAGATATGGAGCCGCATGAGCTGTTTTTACAGCTCGGAATGTTGGTTGTTGAGAGTCGTCTTCCAGACCTGTCACCCAAAGGTCGTCGTCAGGGACCACACTGCCCCCTGGTGTTAGGGGAGCCAAACTGGCATATATGTGACGTACAAACATATTATGTAAGTAGAACGTGCAATTTTAATCAGTTGAACAGACCGATTCCACTACGCTTACGCATTTGGATCCTGGGCGAGTTGTTAGGTCAGAAACAATTTGCCAATCGGCCAATAACATGAAAGTCAATGAGGCTGTTTGAGGGGAGGGGAGGGGTATGGTCAATCCAGAACAAACTCACTTATTTGGATACATGAATCTATTCTGAATGTAGATAGCATGTTTTGATATACAGGTATATGTAAAGAGTACCCTAAAATACAATCTCATTGAAGGTGTTGTTAAAAACACAAATTGGATCCGGGCATCTTTGTGGTCAAAGGTGCAATAGGCACACTATTTTTTGTGAATTAATCCATGAATCCAGCATTTGTTTATTCAGGACACAAATAATGTAAACTAGAGATGTGGCTCTTTTATATTTCTTTCACAGCTTAACAATCTCTGCCTTTATACAGCTATATGTAAATGAGCTGGCTGATACATTGCATGTGTTTCATATTGAATGTATATATGGGGACAATATAACACTTTTCTTATCGTTGTGAGATAACAAAGTAAACAGAGTTAGGTCTAGGAAATATCCAAGATCGACATCAACAAAATGTCCATATGCTTCTATGGTTGAAAAAATGTGCAATGGTCATTTCCCTTGTATTCTGAGATTCTGCATAAGCAGTCATAGTTTTCTTAGCTAACATTGAACTTCAGTCAATTTATGCTTGGTGTTGCAATCATAGTGGGATCGGTCTAAATTGTTAGTAGGCTGTTTTTTTATATGTATGTTTTTCTGTTTAAGATTGATGTGATTTTTATATGTTTTTATTTCATATTGATTCATGTGTTAAATTTTAAATAAAACTAGATAAGTGATAAATATTTTGGTATATATATATATATATATATATATATGTGTGTGTGTGTGTGTGTGTATTTATATGTGATTTTATCTTGAAACATTTATAGTGTCGAAGAGCACGTACAATGCAGAAGGAAATGCAGACATTGTGGAAGAATCGTGTGCCAATGTGCATTGAAGTTACCTTGTTACCAGACTGTTACCATGGTGCTGAACGTGTTGCAGGAAATGATGTTAGTCTGCCTACAGATCAAGATTGCAGCTTGCTCTTGGAACAGTGGACAATACAAGTCCTGCCAAGACGGTGAGTTAGCAATCTGAAATAAAATTTAAATAAAAATGGTTTGCATTTTAGAAAAGGGTTTGTGCAAAGGTTACTAGAGTTTTAACAGTGGTTAGCTTTCATTTTTTCTAAGTATTGATCAGGGATGTCTTCTGTAGCGGTGATTGTTGTCATATTTATTATGTTTTTTTTCCTCTCCAGTTCTTCTGATAATCCTGTGTCAGTGAAGGTTCTGTTTCAAGCTGTTCAGTCACATCTGTATTTCTCCCAGCTTAGTGCTTGGTTGAATCGTACATGTGGAAAGTCTCCTCGTAATATCTCATACAGGTAAATGTACTTCACTAGCTACATTTAGCTCGGGAAAATGCTTAGAGTATAACATGTTAGTTTCTTTTTAAAGGTTATGGCTGCATCTATTTATGTTCCGTATCATCTCAGTAACCTCTCACCATGGAGAATTGGTAGTACTTTATGATATGTACAATAATGTATTACTTATTAATTGAAACTTGATGAAAATATTACTGCTAGATTATTTGCATTGTTATATGGATTGTTCTATGCCAGAGTACTGATTTATACAAAAAAAGATCAATTTCTTGCTTTTGTACTTAATAGGATTTCACCACCAGGAGACTTTTGTACGAGCAGCTTCAACCAGAGCCCAGTGTGTCATACATTTCCAGTGGCAGTCATCTCTAAGTCACTGTCAATCTGTGTGACAGCACGCTGTATGCCGAGGATGCATGATATTCCACATATCAGATGTCTGGGGACTCACAACATTGAACAACCTCCTGTGGGTGCTACTGGCGGAGCATGTTCAAAAGCATCCAAGTGTAACTTTACTTCCTGCCAACTTTCTAGTGATAAAATTCCCAGTGACGGAAGACTTCACCATGACTCACCAAGGTTTCAGAAGCCAAGAGTAGTTAGGGCGCCAGTTTTGCAGAAGTCGGACGTCTCACAAAGTCAGGATGAATGCCAACAACAGGATACTAAGACAGGAGGCATGTTCAGGGAAGCTGCAAGATTACCTTACAGCTCGTCAACCCTGATGAAGCAGAGGATCAGCCCACCACCTTCAGTCAAACAGACAGGTGCTATACCAAAGAGATTGCCATGCAAGACCCCACCTCCCACATTTTATGAGTCAGACTGTGCAAGTTCAGCACCAGAATTGGATTTACTGGCAAAAAACCAAGAGATCAGCGATGCTAAGTCAGGCCCATCGGCATCTGAGAATACTAGTCCCAGGGTGATCATCACTCAGAAGATTCCCACTCAGGTTTACTATGGCAAGGAGAAGATAAATTGGATCCTGAAGAATGTCATAAATAATGGCTCTAGTACGGATAGCGATAGCTCCTCCCCTGATATTGATCGTTATCTGAATAAAACCCTGGCAAACAGGCTGGAACCTCTGTCTCCAGCTGAAATGGAAGACTACCTCGAAACACTGTGTACAGTGCCATCCCGGGGCAAGAAAGCCTGTGATAACCAGAATTCTGGTGAGCTAAATTATGCATACAATAACCACAAATGTGAAATGAAGCAGCTGCCTTCCTTAGAAAACTTGACGGCTGTCAACCATAAAAAGGTAAAGGATGTGATGGCATCAGATGTAAATGCCTCATTTTCAAGCCTGATATTGAATGGCAAGAAGGATGCTTCTCCTGAACAGAGGTACTCGAGCAGTAGGTCAAAAGCATACAAGCAAATGGCGGCCACCAAGTCACACGAGGCAAAGCCTTCACCATGCTCGCTGAAATGTCAAGAAAAGAGTCTCTCCCTGCAAGAACCAACCAATGGCTCTCATCTTTCACAGTCAGAAAGTCTTTCATTACCTCATCACCATAATGATGATCCAGTTAGATTCACTCTTGCTGAAGATGATCTCGACGTCTCCAAGAAAGAATACTCAGATCATGGCCATACCAATAGCAGTAGCATGCTGGCTGCCACTGACAGCAGTTGCCTGGCGACAGATACATCTCCTCAACAGCAAGATCACTTCCAGAATGGTTCTTCTAACTTGGACATCACAGAAGTTGACCCTGAGCAGAATGTCACAAATGACATGAGTCAGAAGTACTTATCTAGTCAGAGTAGTTCTTCCAAGAAGAATGCATTTCACAAGAGCATATCATGTCCTGGATCTGAAAATAACAAAGGATTTACTTTGCCCGTTCAAACTGTGTCAATTAAGGCCAACTCATTGTTGAAGTCGGTTATGAGGAAGGAACTGTCACAGAATGATCAGGTACCACAGCACTGGTTTATCTTCATTTGCTACATGCTATCTAGAATTAACTAATAAGAAAACGTTATTGCTAATTATAGCATCATCAGTAGTTACTGAGATGAAATAATATTTGTAACTAGTGTTTCTTGACCGAATATTTTTGATGCAGTACAAGCTTGATGAATCCGTGCAGAAGAATGGGGCCATACCAATTCCTTCCAGTTTTGACAGAGTCCAGTTTCAGAAGAGCCTCAACTCCAGTGCCAATATGATCTTCCATGCAGCCACAGGTCTACCACTTCAGTCTAGTCCCGTAAGTAGGTCGAATAATCTCATAGCGAAAGATAGATTAGAATGATTTCAAAAGAAGAGGAAATTCTCATAAAATGGTGAAAATTGGTTCTCAGATGTTGATGGATCATCCCTGTCTATGATTTCAGGCTCCCACAAAGAAAAGAACTAGTGAGAATTTTGAGTATGATGGTACTTTGACTAGTCCACGAGCTATCAAAAAGTAAGATTTTGGCAGCAGTGTTTGTGTTCAAAGTTTTGGACAGATCTTTCCAAACTAGACAACTATTCATAACTTTAACTCCAGTTCAACCATTTATGAAGTGTTTTTTATAGAAACACTGGTTAATTATAGTTATTTATTGATGCTGCTACAGCAAACCTTTGTTTTTGTGTAGAATTATTTTTGTATGAAATCTATCGTTCTGTACCCTTGTTTTATATCAATATTTTACTGCAACAGCTCCTTGTCTTGTGTGAACTTGGACACACAACAAGATCCTGATAACAGTAAGACAGATGGAAACAAAGATCAACGTCTTTATTCAACCAGTGCTCCTGCTTCCACTAATTGTCTGCTGGGAAATTTTGAAGTAAGTTATTGATTGAATAAAAGTAATTTTTTACAGTTCATTTTTCCTTTAGAATCTTAGATATGGTAATAAATAACTGAGTTTTACTGAGAAGGGTTTGCATTCTCTGAATTCACATTCACAGAGTTTGCTTGATTATCATTATGTTTTTTGGTTACCTTTAATAATAATAATAAGTGACATTTATATAGTGCCCTATTCAACTAGATAGCTGCTCTAAGGCACTTTACAGTATTATTATCCCTGACTCGGACCTGTTCCAATTCAGCACACACCTTAACTCCCAAGGGAGCGTACGTAACATATATGAATGGATAAATCTACTAAATTAATTAATTATTAGTTACATGTATTTCATAATGAATAGTCAAAACAAAAATATTTTTGCAATAGTTTGTTGCAGTCGGTAGGAATATTTATAGCTTTAACTTTCTATTCATAATACCATAAATATTTAATAATTCATTGCAGGAAAGCATGCTGAATGGACGACTAGAGCCCAGTGGTGTGGTGGATGGCTTTACTGCAGATATTGGTGCTAGTGGTTCATTTTGTCCCAAACATGTTACTATACCAGTCACTGCCTTCTTCTTCAGCCTGTCTGATGATAACGCCCCCTCACCTTACCTGGTAACGAGGAGTTTTACCGCACTAATGGCCGAGATAAATATATTAAGTCGCTGTATAGAAATAAATCCTTCTGTATTAACAACAAATATTTATTCTTCCTTAATTTTGTTCTGATAAGATCACAGCGTTCATTGTTTAAATTCACTGCCGTATGGTTTGTTGTCAACGCAATACCGATGTGCTCTCGTTCTTACAGGGACACATTAATCTCGACAGCCTCGGAAAACGTGGTTATCACATACCTAAGAAAGGCACAGTCCAAGTGGTAAGTATGATGGTGAATAAGAAAATGGTCCATCGTTGATATGTCATTTGGTATGAAACCTGTAAGATAAATAAATAGCAAGTGTCCACTAAATGTTTAAACCTTGGAGAATGTGTAAACGTTTTCGAAAGTGTCGAGATAAATTCCTTGCTAATTTTGGCTTAATTTAATTAATCGTGATGGGACCGTGTATTACATCCGAGGCATAAATTGACTGATCATAGCTTATTTACATTTTTATGTCTTACTTCAGACGTTGTTTAATCCAAACAAGACGGTAGTGAAGATGTTCGTGGTCGTGTATGACATGAGTAACATGCCTGCAGACTGCCAAACATTCCTTCGTCAGCGGACGTTGTACATGCCTATACAAGAAAGTGCCAGTGACATTCCTGGGGCACCGGTTTATCTCAGATACCTCATACATCTAAGGTTATTTACGTATGGCTGAAACTGGTTTATAATATAAAGAATCGTTTACGGTTGTTACATATATTCAAACAAAAACATCTGAGCATCACATTCAAGTAATGTAAAAAAGTCTATCAGCATTCTGTACTTTTCCAAAGCGAGCAGCTGTCATATTTATTTTTAGCCATGACCATTTAATTGTCTATTTTCTTTTTTATTCCGATTGCATATGACTACCTGAATATATATTTTACAAATCTAATTATACAGGTAACTATTTTTTAATTGAGATCACAGATTTAATGTCATGTTGTACCAGAAACACATGTTTATCTTAGTATCAGTGAATATATATTGAGTTACCATGTAAATGCTGTATTTTTGAATATCTATCTATCTATCTATCTATCTATCACTTACGATTATTCAGTTAGCGGTCAGATATTTCACTGTATTTGTTTCCTTCACATTCCAGATTCTCTAGTTCAAAGTCCAACAAGATTTACCTACACACTGATATACGGTTGATATTTGCCCGAGACAAGTTAGAGTTTGACTCAAGAATGGCCAACTATGAACTGAGATCATTCACTGAAGGTCCAACTAACCCAACCTTCTCACCGAAGCGATGATAATTATGCAGTCTAGGCTTTATTTGTGTGTGTGTGAGTGAGTGAGTGAGTGAGTGTGTGTGTGTGTATGTATGTGCGTTAACTATCCATTGTTAAATAGTTCCATTGGACTGTTGTGGTTATGCATCATGCAGTTTGTTCAAGGTGACAAGTAATAACCTAAGCCTACCATCATTAGGCCTCACTATAAAAGTCATTGTATATTCTTGACAGAAGAAGGTGGCTCTTCTGATAAGGTGGAGGTACTTGCAGACTCTATGTCATCATTTCATACAGTCTAAACTAATGTGAGGTATTTCCTATGCCGCAATGATCGTGGTTCTGAAATGCAAAATTTGATGGCAATATTGTCATTCCATGGTGAATCAGTCTTTTGTGTGTCTGTCTGTCTGTCTGTCATTGTTCAGAAAGTGATTTTGACAAGCCAATGATTGACATGTTAAGTTTAGTGTTCATTATTTATGTAGGTCTGTTGTAATAAGTTATTGTTATATGTAGATATATTATATTGCCTTGTATAATTGCGTGCAGTTAGCACAAATTACAAATAGATTTAGTACAAATTGTCTATTATCTTCTGGTCATTTTGCTTATTCTGCAGTTTTGTTCTGAATGTTTTTGGATCAAAGATGATTTCCATTCAAATCGTTTTCTGCTCAGAATCGATTCTATTATGTAGTTTAGGCTTATTCACACATTGTCTTTTGAGAATTAAATATAAAAGGAAGTGCTGGTTGAAAGACATGTTTTAATATCTATGATTTTAAATTTTGAGTTGTGCATTTGCTAGTTCTCTCATGCCCTCCACTTTTGACGATGAAAAATTATAAAGCTTAAATATTTGTTATTGCTGCTACCTTATAAAATACTGCTAATCATTTCAGCAACTGATGCAGTTTTGTTATGTTTTGCAGACTTTGTTAATTTACCTCAAGTGCCACCTTGATAGCAGTCTTCTTGCTATAACAATGTAATGTGTTCAGGAAATGTCCTGATACTCCACGTTTTAAACATTATGGATACTGTTACTGCAGTGAGAGAAGGTTGTAATTAATCAGTTGTATACCTGAGTCAGCAATTTATTTCACATTGTTCTGGTCTCGTATAATTGTAACCTAAGCAAGTCTTAGAATAGTTCGTTATATGCTGGTGTTCATATTCACTTTGTTTGTTCTGAAGTGTCCACACACACATGTGATGTATATTTTAGATGTAGCCATTAATGTGTAGTGGAACTACTACTGTGATTATAACCTTTTGTCACCTTCTTTTTGTGATGTGAACTGGATGTCTTATTTGGACTTTTACAGTCAGAATGTTGAGAAGCTTTCACACTTTGTGCCATTAAATATATTCTAAATATAGAGAACTATCTCGTATTCTTGTGTTGCACATTTTAAAAATTCAGATCTAGTTTAACTGAACTATATATACAAATAATGCAGGATTTAATTCTATGTCACCATTTTGAGACAAATCTTTTTCAGTTTTGGTCGCTACACAATAAATGCTTGTCCGTGCATTCTAAAGTATTAAAATTAATCATTGAATTTAAATATATTTTGATTGCTTTCAGAATATGTATTGTTTTGTCTTGACCACTTTTCACACACACACACACACACACACACACACACACACACACACACACACCTGAATGAACATTTATAATTTTGTAGTTTTACAGTCTTAATTGGTTTCTAGAAGAGTATTCTTAATTTGATAGAATCATTTCTTTATGACATTTGTTGTCAACAGATGTTCAGGTGGATGTAGTATGTTTCGGTTTCAAGCATTTTCTAATAATAGTCTAGTTGAGGCACTTGTCACCATACTCCCTATTATGACTTGTGATGTAAATGTTTCTATGCATTATGTCATCTTGTCTTTCCACTTCTAGTAACTAATTATATGGAATTTATTGCAAGTATTAACAATTTAGTGCAGGCTGGTGTGACTTGCTTGTATCCATGCCTGTATGTACACATAGATAATACACTTAAAGTGCATAGACGTACAATGTAGATACAGTAATTAGTGGACGAGCAATCATTTCCTTTGGATTTTTAGCAAAGATTAGTTCTTTTTCAGGGTTATATCTTTTTTTTCCTTGTGATATCACCTTATTTGTTGATTTGTGTATTTGTTCCTGCGAGTTTATTCTGCATCTATGTAGAATTGGTCATTAAACCTTACCTCAAAAGCATTAAATTAATGATTTGAAACTTTCTTTTACGGTCACTACAGTAGTACATTTACTAGTATGAACCACAGAAGGACATACATACAAACATACCTAACCAGCAGTTGCCTCTTCAGCAAAGACTTAGTCAGTTTATTTGTGATGTTCATATCTGCAGTATTTGAATGCTGAGTACAGTGGTTTTTGCTTTATTTTTGGAAATATATGATTTACTTATTGATTGCAGTCTTTCTTTATGAATGAGATAAGCACACAGTTTTACTTTTAATCGTTAAAGGTACCACGATGTTATTTTGATATAATTAAAACGCCAATAGAATTTATTTGTTTTCTGTTTCAGAATGTTTGTTAACTGTTTGATTTTAAATTTCTCAGACTCGTACAAATGTACAACTGTGTTTCAATGCTTGTAAGGTATATCATAGGCAAATAAATTCCTTAAAATATTCTCCTGTTTTGTGATGTTGAATACAAACACTGATATGATAGTAATGATCAAATTTTAAGAAAAAGGCAACTCATTACGAGTTAGTCAATAAAGATGGGAAAGTTGGTTTGATTTGATCCCTGCAGTCTCAGGAGGCATAAATCTATACTGGGAAGATCTGGTAACAGTGAAAATAGAAAATATTAATAATTTTCATTAAACAAACGTAATGTAAGAGAAAGGTACGTGTTATAAGACAGTTTCTTTTCACGGGATACCCACGTGTTCCGGAAGACCTGGAAAATAATGAATTAATTTTCCAGGTCCTGGAAATGTCCTTGAATTTGACAAAATCAAGAAATGTCCTGGAAAATAATATTGCATGTGAAATAAATCCACTTACAACAAAAAACCCGTAAATAAATATAATGCATGTAGAAGAAAACTTTAATTATAGAAGAAAAAGAATACCATTATATAGTCTTGACACCCTATGTTAATTGAAATTTAAATAAAAGTGGGTGGATCAGACAGTTAGAAGGGGTGAGAAACAGGTTGTACCATAAAATGTTAATAATCAATCATACAATGAATAAATATCATATGTTTTTTTCACACATCTTGACTTATTACCTCTAAATCTTTTACACTTTGTCCTGGAAAATGGTAATTTTGTCCTGGAAATGTGATAGAAAATAATATTTCTTGGGCTGTAGGAACCATAAAATATTGGAGTGGGGGTCCTTTTTATTTACCACATTCTGTGAGAAAGCGTCTGTAAACTGCTATTATATTTACATAACAGAATAGTATACTTTAATTACTAGCATTGTACTAGAGATAGTAACATTAAAAATGAATAAGTTTATTAATTTAAAATAGATTTGATAAATAAAATAGTATATATATATATATATATATATATATATATATATATATATATATATATAATTATTTGTTTGTGTCTGGGTGCACGCACCATATAGTGAGTAAGAAGAAAGACCGGGAAAAAGATCTAAGGATGTTATATATAATTATAATAAAACACAATTTTCTAAGTCTCCTTATACACTCACTTGAGATGATATACTTACTTAAGAAACAGCACACTATTGTTACACTTCCCAAATGAGGCCAAGTAATGTTAGTCATCTATGATACACATGACACTTTTATCAAGAATAAGACTTTTGCTAAATTATTTTATTTAATTAGGCATTTATACGTTCCCACTAGACAGGGAAATTAGGAATATTACATATTGTTAATTCTATTTTGTTTGTCAGCATATTTAGTTCAATAAAATGCACGAAACTTTGGGTATCCCAAATAATATCCTAAATGTTGAAAATACCTAAATTAGCTAGTTCCCACAGGCTGATGAGTAGACCAGACACATACTTAGGTATACGCACACATTTATCAATATGTGGATGTATGGAACATTTTATTTTTAGATTAATGTATGTATAGTTGTATTTAGATTTATGGAGGTAGGTTTCGAAGGATGTTTAGACATGTTGATGCTCTGTGCCTGTTGCCTCTTACTGTGTACCCTAAAACGCACATTGCCCGTGCCAGACATCTTATCTATTTCAATCCAGATTCCTTATTACACCAATGTAAGAAAGTTATGTCGTTATTACAACATGTTTGAGTTTATTAGCTTTGTTATGTATAATGTAGAATCTATATTGTTGTCCTCTTATTTGGTCTGGCGAAAAGACCTATTAATTCATACAATGCTGCTTGGTGGATTTATACTCCTTGAGTCGTTTGTTACTCCGGCAGGCATCTCCATGGCTATTAAGCTGCGGACAGAGTTTTTCCCCATATTATGAGTAATTAGATTACACTGATATAGGAAATTTGTTAAATGTATAGCTATTATAATCCCGACGTGTTATTCGCAGTATCGGAGATCTGCCTGAAATCCGCTGTTCTCGACTAGGCTATATGTCAAATAGATGAAGCGGATAGGCGCTTTAATTTGATAGATCCCACAACATCTAACTGCATATACCTACTGACGCTAAATTAGGCGTGGATGAACGTACACTAATTGATGAACGGAAATGTATGAGAATTAGCTGTTATGTTTGAATAAATCAAAGTATTTACTCAGTATTGAGGCGATATTTTGTTCTAGTCCAGTAATAATCCATTGTGCAGTATTGCTAAATTATTTCACTGCTTCCATGTGTAGGTGGTGTACATTGTCTCACGTGTTCAACAAACTGTGATGTTGGTTAACGAGTCGAGGGCCTATGAAAGGCCAAGCGTTTCACTTATGTTAGAGAGCAACTTTCGACGGCAGACCAGTCGGACGTCTGTCGATAGGTAGGATTTGTTTAGTCACTGAATCCAGATTAAAGCTGATGTCAGCATCTGTGGTGTCGAAATCTATTATACATAGGTTTCTTTTGGACTACAGAAAATTATTGTTGAATGTAAACTGTGGTGTCAAAGTAGTTATTTTATGTATGTAGTCAGTCGCCATTGAACCACACGCATGTGTTGTTTGCTGCGAGCTGTGTTATCAAATGGTATGCTTTACGTGCTTCCGCTTTTTGTACGTAGTCTGCATGTAGCCACTTCGCTGTGGGCGTGACATATTTGTCGCGTACGAAAAGCGCATTAGCTGTATCCCACAGGCTGATGAGTAGACCAGACACATGCTTAGGTATACATATCTAGATAGATGGTTTATTTCACAATTTCCATTTACAAACATTTTGCTCATAGACAATATAAAATTTCTTACAGGTAACCATTTATCAGGAAATTGAGCAAATATAAATAATCACAAACATTTTTCTGAACGCGATTGGTCTGTATTTTCGCCAGTAAAGAATTACGTACCCAAGGATTTCTCTGTACTGCATACCAGTAGGTTTATAACGATAGTAAGTGGATTGATCAACGTACCCCAGATAGAACGTCGCTGTCTGACCGCCGACGGTCCGACGTCTATCACTTCGTGTGTCCATCAGCGCCATCAGCCGTCAGTCCGACGTATTTTTGTCCGGCGGTCCAACGTCGGTCCACCGGCGACGAACCCATTGGTCGGTCCAATGACGATAAACCAATTGGTCAGTCCAATTCTGGCTGAATGACAACAAACCAATCAGTCGGGGCAACAGCGACATATGAGCAGACTGGCCACTCAAAGTATACTCAAAGTATATATACTCACAAATACGTAAAAACAACATATTCACTTTTTAAAAGGTTTATTTTTCATTTAAAATATAATTTCATATATCAGAATCCGAGTCGGAAGCTAGTATCGCATCTCTCGGAGATGTTGACTCTGTTGTGGCACGGACTTTTTCTGAAAATATATTATTTAAAAATTTTGAACAGAAAGGCTCAACATTTCTTTAAAAAAATGTGTATCGCAAAGTAGAAAATGAAGTTTTAATGAATTTTCAGCAGCTTTGGCAATTGTGTTACTTATTTCTTCAGTTAAGTTATATTAGGTTTGGTTTGGTTTTGTTGTTCGGGGAGAATCCCCAGGCTGTCGCTTAATCAGCACAGCCTCTATGTTGGAGTGGTTGAGAAACCTCCTCCCCCACCACTCACAGGGGAGCAGTACGGAAAGATGGAGCCGAAATACCCTGAGGGTGGTCACTGCCAGAGTGTTTTACGTCATCAGGGGTTTTTTAACGTCCCCTTTATTTTAAATAATTCAGTGGAGACGGCAGCGCCATTTAACGTGTCAGCCAGCCACGATGTAGTGAGCGAGAAATTAATCCCTGGAAAAGTTTCGACCTCTTACGGGGTTCGAACCTGCGACCGTTGGCACCAAGTGCCGGGTACTTAACCGCTAGGCCACCGGAGCTCACTTTATATTAGGTTAACATTGACTTAATATAGGTACATGGACTACAAATGAAAAGATTACATATCTTCCAGTTGCCTTTGGTATCCACCTTTTACTGAAAACCTCTTGGCTGCCTCTAGAAATATGGAACATTCATTTAATATAACTATATTAAATATAACTATATTAAATCCATATATTTCAACACATATATTTTCTAAAATATAATGAAATATATTATTGTGGCAGAAAATAATTGACAAAATCTATGTTTAAACTTTAATGAAACAGAATAAATGTATCCCTCTATTGTGCAGTATTTGTTATGCGTACAAATAATTAATACCCTTGATGACTTGGATCGCAGCATGTAATCTAGGCTCGCTATTGATAGGAAAAATAATATTTTGTGCCTTCAATGAAATAATTTATATTTATATTAGATATATCCTGGTGATATTGTAAAGAATGTTCCACAAATTGGCTCCAAAGTAGCCATAGTACTCGTAGTGAAATCATAAAATGGTATTTAGTTAGTGAATGCAAACTACCCAAACTTTACCTGGTTGAGATTTATTTGACAAAATACTGAGATTTGTAATGAATACATTAACTTCTCCAAGTTATAGCATTTATACAGTATAGTTATCAATCAATCATACTGACAGGGGTTACTGACAATCCAACATCAGTAGAACTGGTTTAAATGAAAGTAAAGAAATTGAGTTGGTTGTGTAGCCAAATCTAAGAACTCTAAATATGTTTGATGTATCAGATAGCTAATATTGAATCCCTTGAAGTGATTGTAAATTACAAGTGTCATGTTAGTGATATATGTGGAGATTCTGAGACATGTGGATATCACTTAGGGAAAAATGCCAAAATGCACAAAGTACCTTTGCGGAGCTGGACCCCGATCTACCATTCTGGACCCATTGGACCTATGTGTGGAAATAAGACACACAAAATAAAAAATAAACAGTAATGTTAGGAAGATGTGGTTGTTTCTTAAATTATTCAAAATGCTTGAATATTAAAAAAATGACACTATTTGAAACTTGAATACAATTATTAAAGAAAATCAATAACAAATAATAAGTTGATCGAGTACCTTGAAACTAGTGTACTTGCTATCTGTGTGATGTTGCTAGATGAATGACTAACTGTGACTGCAACATGACTTTGGCTATCATTAAAGAAAACAAACAGAAGCAATATTTTAACATCTATACTGGTAGATACAATAATATATATATATATAATATATATATATATATATATATATATATATATAGATCCCCAATGCTGTCATTAACCTACACTAAGTCATGATCTACTGCATAAAAATCCAGCTAGACTTTAACAGTGGCTTTGCAAGAAATGTCTGAGAGATGGAATTCGAAATCCTAAAGAACTATACACTTCCACTGAATCTGATTCACATCTGCGAAAATGGCCACTGGTTATACAGTGTCAGAGAGAGGCATGTCAATAAATATCATTGTCATTGTGATCGGCCATTGGTTATACAGTGTCAGAGAGAGGCATGTGAATAAATATCATTGTCGTTGTGATCGGCCATTGGTTATACAGTGTCAGAGAGAGGCATGTCAATAGATATAATTGTCATTCATTGTCGTTGTGATCGGCCATTGGTTATACAGTGTCAGAGAGAGGCATGCCAATAGATATAATTGTCATTCATTGTCATTGTGATCGGCCATTGGTTATACAGTGTCAGTGAGAGGCATGCCAATAAATATCATTGTCATTCATTGTCATTGTGATAGGCAAATAACCTCGAAAATTGTAGTTCACTGGTCAGGAGCCTACCTGGCACAGGTGGAGGCGCAACAAGTGATCTTTTTGAATTTTTTATTTTTGCTTTCTTCATCACAGGCATCACTAATTGAAATGACATGTGCATAATGCATAAGGTTAGAAATAAGACAACATTTCCAGGTTTTCCAGAGAAAACTTGTTGTGATAAACTGGTTACAAATCAACAACATAATTGGATTAGAGAAATGTAAATTAATGACAATTGTGATGATAAGATATTAGATAATACATGATGACTGTAGGCACACGTACACATATCTGCATGTTGACGTTATGATATATAAATAATATAGTTGGCTTGTAATATGTCCACAACCTATACAACTGTATAATTTACTAATATATATATATATATATATATATATATATATATATATATATATATATATGTCCAAATTAATCATCCATAAAAGTGCCAAGATTGTTCAATGTATATGTCCCCACCACCTCACAACTGTTCAGTCTCATGATATAAATCTAAGAGATCACAAAAGACATGTTTTGACTTAGACTGGCTTTGACGTAGACATTTTTCGGATTTTATAGTCCATGATAAGTAGAACACCCTCTTTATTGGTGTCTTTTCGATGCTACAGGCTACATTCATCCCTCTTAAGGCCACATCGTACACAAACACACACCTTTTCAGCGGGTTATCGCTACATGTGTTATACATGTAATTAATTATCTTCAGGATCAACGTTGCGCTGTTGATTCGCGCGCAAACATATGTGACATGTTCGAACACCGCAAAATTTGTTTCCTATTTACAGTTTATTTTTGGTGTAAAATCTTGTATATTCTGATGCATTACGTATTATGTTAGTTTAGGTACATCACGGCAGTTGTAATACTGACATCTGACAAGAGATAATGTTGAAGAAAACGTTGAATTAATACGGCAATTACCAAAACACTTTCAGAAGACTATAAGGTGAAGGCCGCAGGGGATAGATAGATATACCAAAGAATCCCTATGCGATCTTTGGATATACTCTTAGTCGCCAGGTGGTGCCGTGTGCAGCTCTTTTTCAAAGTTGGTTAGCCGTTGGTTAGCCGGCGGAAATCGCTATCGCTCGCGTCGCCCGAAATCGCCGCCTGTCCGACGGCGTTGTGTTATCTGGGACAGGGCAACACAAAAACATACCAGATTCAGCCATAAGCAATAATTCACAATGAGAAGCAGGACCTCATTAATTTACACATTATTTAACTCCAGTAGGAAAGTACAAGTGATGATCTGACGAGTCTTTTGAATTGGCTCCGGGAGGTAACCCCTGAAGCTAGGTTTGACCGTTTGTTCAATATTTGGGGTAATATATATATATATATATATATATATATATATATAATGGAAGGTTATTAGAGAAACATTACAGACATCGCTGAATATACATTATATACTTGAGATTATATTGACGCGTCTCATAGTTAATTTGAATATCTTTATTTAATGGAAACCCTTTATCGAAAGAAATGGGTAAATTGTTATTAGTTACGTAATCAAACATGAAGAGAGAGGATATATCTGGTTTCAATATTTGACAAGTACGAAATAATGGATCAGTATGGCTGTTAAAACCAGTTTTATTTATGGTGCAGATTGCCCGTTTCTGGAGTATTTTAGTTTTCCTCAGTATAGCTTGCTTGGCATTTCTCCATACCAATATCCCATAAGAAAGATGAGGGTATATTAGTGCGAAGTAGAGATTCCTTAGTATAGCATGAGATAATATGTGTTTAACTTGTTTGATAACAAACATAGCTCGAGCTATTTTACTGTTTACTTGAGATAATGTTTCTGCCATGAGAGATGTTCATCTTTTGAGATCCCGAGAAACTTAATAGACGATTCAACGCATTCATTACTAATCTTATTTAGTGGAATTTCATTTATTGGTATATATTTATTTACAAAGATACTTGATTAATATTTAGGTCTGATGACTATATATTTAGTTTTCTTTGCGTTAATGGATAACTTATTAGCACAAAAACACAAGTAAACTTTGTTAATCTCTGTTTTGGCAATATCATAAAGAATGCCTAAATCAGAGTTAGATGCGTATAATGTTGTACCATCAGCAGCAAGAGATAAGATATTACCTGCACATGAGGTGCTAATGTCATTTACATAGACCAGAAAAAGTAGTGGACCTAGGATTGATCCTTGGGGGACACAACAAGGCATATGTTTACGAGAGGAACTAAATTTGTCAACATCAACGTACTGAGATCTATTTGAAAGATAATTCTCGAACCATGTGTTGACAACTGCTCGAATAACGTAAGTATTTAACTTGTGGAGTTAAGCGTCAAGATTTAGCTCTTCAAAAGCTTTGGATAAATCACAGAAAACCGCCAAAGTGTATTCTGGGTTATTTGTGTTATTTGATTATGCACAATGGTCGAGAAAGTGGATGATATTAAGTAGTGTACAGCGCTTTGCTCTGAATCCATATTAATGTTTATACAATATATCTTTTATTTTTAGAAAAAGATATAACTTTATCATGCATACAATTTTCATTTTATTTTATCTAAGTACGACCTAAATTTGGTTAAATTGTGTTCCGTATAGAATCTGGTCTACCTGTATTTATTACTGGTTGATTCAAACGTATTCCTGATGGAAAAGAAAAGTGCCAAAATGGTCAGCTACATCAGTAATGCTAATTGTTGATAAAGTGTAAGATGCTATGCTAATTATTGGTGTATATATATGGTCAGTTAGAGTGGCTGATGATCTGCTAACTCTAGTTGGCTTAGTAATAGTTGGTACGAAACCATGTGAGAATAAGTTGTCAAGGTACTCGACAATTCTACCATGACTGCCACAATTAAGCAGATCAATACTCATGTCACCTATTAAAATGCTATATTTATTTTCCTTATTAATAGTATCCTTAATATCATATAAAGTGTCTGCAAATATATCAATGTCAGTCATTGGAACAGTATTTGGTCTATTAGTCACTCCTATGACGGTGTTTTTATTGGGTTTTTGATTGAATTTCAATAAATAATGATCTGAGATAGCACTCTTCTAGATTTATACGTGAGTCCATACATACACAATCGGCGGACAACAGACCAACAACGAGAATAACAGTAACAAATTGAAAAAATTAGAAGAAAAAAAAGACCAAAGAAAGTGAGAAACAAAAACATACCGTTCATTATTTAAAAATAATAATAGTGCTAAGAAAACACTATATAGCGATCTGCAAAATATGAGATAATAATATATGATGGATTGAGAATAATCACAACAGGAAGTTAGATTTTCGAAAACAAATGCTAGTATATTTTAACACAGCCACATCATACAATATATATACGTACGTTGATCGATATACTTGACTAATTTCGAACGGAAAATATATATAAGAAATAATACTTCACTTTTCGTACCCACGACATATATATAATTTTAGCTACAACATGGCCACAGATGAACCTTCTAAGTAAAATAATACGTACATGTATTGCTATGTGGAGGTGCATAGTATTTTATATTTAGATTGATGTATGTCTAGTGTTATTTATATTTATGGAGGAAGAGGTCTGTTTAGAGATGTTGATGTTCTGAGCCAGGGCCACTATATATGTATCCTAAAACACGCACGCACGCACGCACACACGCACGCACGCACGCGCGCACACACACACACCTGTTTATATATATATATATATATATATATATATATAAAACTATGGTTGTTATATTGTAGATCTTCTCGAAATTGGAACATTTTTGTATATTCTATGCAACCTGATGAAGACTTGAATAGGTCGAAACCGGTCGTTACTATTGGGTTGAGTCGTGTTATATCGCTGCTATTAGTATTAATCTGAATTTATTCTGATTTATGCTGATATTATTCACACATTATTCATACTGTGTATTAATATTTTATTTCTCCATTTTAGGTTTAATCTTTCTTGGCCGTAATGTTCGACACAAAGCCTGGTTTTGTTTAAATCATAGTTTCTTTTTTTATATTTAAATTATCCTCTTCTGGATTATTTTAGAATTTTTTTTCTTTCATTTTTCTCTAATTTTACCGGTAATTAATTATACTTGCAATTAAATATGTTTAAAAAAACAGTTTGGAGTTAATTGTTGTTTGAATGAAAGTATAACACCTGTGCCAGCGCCTTAACTATCTTTATAAAACACACACATTGGTGTGTCCTCGAAGTCTTATAGTCATAATTATACTCACGATGGAAGAGCAAACTGGAAGACTGTAAACTATTTGTAATACGTCATAATAGGTAGTATGTATACAAAAAAAGAAAATGAGACTGTCACTGACTACTACTGTGTTTGTATTCTAAGAGATCGTATTTAGTATAGTTCTACATAGGTATGAAAATAGAATGATACAGTATTTATGTATTTTATTGTTCTTATTTGAGATTATTAATATAGAATTTAGCATTTTGTGGATTAAGTATTATTATTTTCACGCTTTATTGTGGTAATTTGTTCCTATTAGAACACACTGGTAAATAAATATGTAAAAAAATTTTAAAATCACAAACTGTTTATTACAGTGACAAAATGTCGTAGGAAAGTATGCACAATTTGGCCCGAAACGCTGCAGTCTAACCACATAAATTGATACAAATTAATTTCAAATTAGGAATTACTTATTTGTTTTTGTTAATTGCATATATTAGAAGGGATTATTTTATCGAACACACGTCTTTGAATGGTAGTTTTCAATATTTTTTCCACTTTTCTTCCAAGCTACAATTATAGCGATTTAATTTGGGAAAACAAGCGGTTTCAGTGGCGTGACGTAGCTCTTAATGGACGCTGCAAGAAATAACTAATTACCTTGGCTTGTATCAACACGTAAATCT
Source organism: Paralvinella palmiformis (assembly GCA_025642065.1). Classification (NCBI taxonomy): domain Eukaryota; kingdom Metazoa; phylum Annelida; class Polychaeta; order Terebellida; family Alvinellidae; genus Paralvinella; species Paralvinella palmiformis. Next base: position 106,712 of record JAODUP010001069.1, read on the forward strand.
TTATTGTAACATACTGATAAAGACATTCACCTTTATAGTTACTGGAGGATATATATGGGTGCATTATGACACATTTCCGTTGGGTTTATTTGGAATTATTTGGTTGTATTCTACGTCATCAGCGTCAGCTAATTGGTTCTGTTGCTGTAGCTACCAATGGAGATGAAGTGCTGCTCATAATAGATAGCTATGGTGTTGATGATGATGATGATGACCCTCATGGCAATTATAAAAAGAACATAGAAATAAGAATGAAATACAACAATAACAGAAAACAAGATGATTACGATTACAAAATTACAAAAATAATTTTCTCTTAGCTAAATATAAAACCTTTGTCAATAAGTTACATTAGATTGATTTTAATAACACGGTTCACCTGTGTTACAGATGTGTAATAAGGGATAATGAACTTCGAATAAAAGCTGAGAATGAAACTAAACTGACAACTTAAACTTTTGATATAGAGAAAGCTTTAAAACGTGATACGTTATGTTATGGGCTTAGATATCAGCGTAATCTTAGGTGTAAACAAAATATCAGTACACCAAATATTATCGATACCTAAGCGAGTGCTATAGAATATATATATATATATATATATATATATATATATATATATATATATATATAGAAGGAGCAAACTTGCAGGTAACACTTATTTGGAATATGATAGGAAGTATCCAAAACTCTTAAAAGTGAGTTATAATTTTCTGGCGAGGTATGAGTGGAGGTATTTAGAATTGCGTTTGTTTGAATTAAATAACTTTTTACTTGTTATATTTTTCAGGTTTTATACAATTATAAATATATCATTATTAATCAATAATACATAATTTGTAATTTTTGGGGCTTCACTGGGTCAATGTTAGTATTGTTTAGTTTTTTTTATAACATAAAATATCGTTACCGACTTTCAAATTTGTAAGAAATATTTTCAAAATTTCGCGAAGGAAAGTTAAATGTTATATTTGTAAGTTTGTATAAAGCTATCAGCAAAATAGCGTAAAACAAAAATATTGCTGTTGATATTAGATGTCTCTGTAGTGCTGAACTGCATTGGAGGTGAAAATGTGTTGAAAACATCACGTGGATCTATCATCAGTCAATAGCACATAGGCATGATGTCGCCACTGTTCTCGATATTGAACTGTCGTTTCATCATCAAAATATGATTACAGGGAAGTTTTAATTTCACACCTTAAATAATTAGGAAAATGTCTATACAATCGTATCATAATTTGATCAAATCCTACTATTAATTGATATATTGGTAATCACTCGGCAATAATTATCGCTTGAATTTAACCATCTTTAACTGTACACGATAATATAAACACATAGTAAACACATTGACAATTATGGGGGGGGGGGGATATACTGCAGTATTTGAGTAGGTGTGAAACACCCGTAATCACCCAGTGCAATGTTATAAAGTGCAGTTAGTTCACGATGCTGTATTTTGGTCTAACTATATTTAGAAATGTAACGATCTTGACGCTATAAAGAGCCATCGTCATTCTGCCTATTTGCCAAAGTATTATCTAGATCTCCCATTTAAATGAATGTCTGTATAACGTCGGCGAGTTTCTATGTATGAAAGTGTTATCTCTTAAGTCTAACTTGATGACTAGATAGGGATGTTTATGCTTAGAGCTGTTTTCTGAGTCATGATGTCTGAGCAGTAAAACGTCATGACCACACACGGAACATATGGCTGAGAGATTACCTCCAGGGAACTGCGGTGATCGGATGAAATGTCACATTGATACAAGTAACAATGGTATTCGAACTCCAGCGAGGAGAATTGCAACGAAGTGCACGCTACCAGTTGCAAGCTACCAGGAGTGTTCTGTACTTCAGTAAGAATCTTCCAATTCGAAGTAGCCCCTTTAGATGTCTACTGCTTACTGTCTCTTCCATAAACAATATTTGATCCGACAGCGATGGGTTGTTGTGGATTAAGAAACACAATCAAAAGTCAAGGTGAAATAGTCCATTGGTCGAAACTGAAATAAAATGTCCTTAATACAGCGATGCTGCATTGTAAACATTGTTTTACAACCATATTTTGTACATAATAAGGTATCTGAGTCAGATGGTTTCTGAAGGCAATGAGCTCAAAAATGAAAAATGAAAACAGTCTTCAGAATTAGACGAATAATCGAATTACATTCTAAAAGTCTGGATCTTACTTCATAATCAGTTTTTCGAGAAACAATCTAAGGAGTTTGAGTGACTAGCAATATTAGGTCATACGATATATTCTCTTTACGGTCACTGTGGGCGGGTAATATTATTATTCCAGATGAATGTTCTGCGCTGGATATGATTCGTGATCGGCTAATTTGTGCATTTTTGGCTGTTGAATATTAATAGATAGGAATATGACTATAATATTGAATAACAAAATGATCTATATCGAGAAGTGTTCTGATCTCGGAAAACTACTTAAGCGTATATTCAAATAATGACGACGAACCTACGATATTGATCTGCCATTCAAAACGAAGGCGTACTCAAAAAGAGCTATGCCGGTTAACTTGTGAATATTAGGTAATGTCACGTTTATCAAAATCGACGGATTTGGCGTAAAAGGAAATCCGCCACAAACAAAACAAACAAATTAGAACAAATTCTTGAAACAAATCCAAAATAATAATGGCTCTTTTCAGTCATATTTATATAACATAAATGTTTGGTTTTCATGCTTTACTGAGTGACGCATCATTTAAATAATGCTAATTATATCTAAAGAAATACACAAAATAGTCAACGGACGATCTGATGCTTAGATGCGACTAGAATAACAAATGAATAACAAATAAATAACAAATAAAAGAAACTATAAAGGTTAAAAGGAAACTAACTTGTAAACAAACCTTAGTCATCATGTTGTTTATATACATGCATCTCAGATGTAACCAGGACCGAAAAAGCACACATTGACTGACTGACTGACTGACTGACTGAATGAGTCACTGACTTGCCGACCAATTCACTGACCCAATGTCGGCTGATTCACTAACTAACTCAAACATCCATTACAGTTTTTATTTGTATCTCCACGAAGTAGTGGAATAACTATTATTAATAAAATCATCCCGAGGGATTTATTTTAAAATATTTTATGTCTTCCGTTCATCGGATGAGAAAAATATCCAACTCATAAATGACAGTAGATTAATTAGCCTAATCTTTACACTTGAATTCATTTATCTTTTTTTTAAATACGTGAAGAGATATTAACAGCGTGATTGGGTATGACTTTAGTGGGTATCATCATATTAGGCCTTCGATGGCTTCTTCTAAGATACTGTATCTCATAACGGTGTCCACTTTGCCGATAAACATCATCTCAAAACATAAAACATATTTCTTCCTTGTATAACTTATTCATTCTAACTAACTTGAGAATTACTGAAACTAACAATTCAAGTTCGTGAATATATTTTCTATTATGAAATTAGTTTTTTTACAGAATAAAGTGTTTATCATTGCCCTATTTAAAGATATTTTCTCTTGCATGAATTATAGATACTCCTCAAGTCATTGTGTTTATAATATTAATGTCGTTTGTGATTAAATGGTTTATTAATTAGGTTTAGGTGACTTTGCAATTTATTTTTAAATGTTCTTGGTAAAAATATATACATGTTGGAGAAGTTTCAAATAATTAGCCAACAGGTCTATTTTAATGCATTTAAATTGTAAATAGTATAGTAAATAATACAGTTAAAATGATATTTGATGATATTTATTATCTTTGTAAGAAAAGCTACACAGAGATAGCACGTAGAGATGAAGTGTTCTAAATTTAATAGACTATCTGATATATAGACGTATATAATCCAATACTGAATTGACAGACATGACTAGTGTGCATCCATAAAATGCCACACCATTGCCAAAGATTCAATATTTTCAGAATAACATTATCATCTCCCTGAAACAACAGTCACAATTGCGGTATTGTTATCGAGAATAATTTCCACAATACCAAATCCACAGCGAATTAGCGGTCTATCAGTGTTTTTCCACTCACTATTTGTATTTCAAGACTTTTTGCTATACTTATAACAAAATTGGCATTAATTAAACCGGATTAAGTGTACCGAAGTTTATGTCATATTTGAAATCTTTTAACAATATTAATCATCCACCAATATTTTATATTGTCTACTATTGACATATTTTGAATTTAGTATATATTTATGTTAAATTAAAATGCTAATATCGCCTTAAATTTGTATTATTTCTTGTTTCATTTAAACTGTGGTGTCAAAGTAGTTATCTTATGTATGTAGTAAGTCGCCATTGAACCACATGCACGTGTTGTTTGCTGCGAGCTGTGGTGTCAAATGGTATGTTTTTACGTGCTTCCGCTTTTTGTACGTAGCCTGCATGTAGCCGCTTTCCTGTGGGCGTGACATATTTGTCGCGTACGAAAAGCGAATTATCTGGCCCCACAGGCTGATGAGTAGTTCAGAAACATGTCTAGGTCTACGCATATAGGTATCGATAACTGGAGGCATAGAAACTTTTATAATTAGATTGAGATATTATATATTTTGACTTTGGCAGGCATCTACATGGGTATTAAGTTGCGGGCAGAGTTTTCCCCCCATATTATAAGTAATTAGGTTACACTGATATAGGAAAATTGTTGAATGTATTGCTATCATAATCCCGACGTGTCATTCGCAGTGTCGGAGATCTGCCTGAAATCCACTGATCACTAAATTAGGCGTGGATGAACGTTTCACTAAGTGATGAACGGAAATGTATGAGGAATAATTGTTAGACTTGAGTAAATCATACTATTTACTCAGGATTGAACCAATATTTCGTTCTATTTCAGTAAATCCATTTAGTTAAGTCTCTTCATTGCTTTTATATATAGGTAGTGTACACGATACAATGCTATCAGATGTTCTTCTGAAACCGTTTTCTTGGTTTAGTGAGTCAAGAGCTCCTAAAAGGTACACATTTTCAACCTGATCGGGTAACACCCTGGCGTTCAACTGAAACTATCATGTTCGTTAGCGCGCCGGGAGTTCATGAAAGGCACATGTTTTCATCCTGATCCGTTAACAACTTGGCGACGCCGGTATTGTGCACGACACACCGTTGTCGTTTACTAAACTGAAACTGTTATGTTGGTTGGCGCGTGAGAACCCACCTCAATCAAACAACTTGGCGAGGCCGAACCTATCGGACCTCTGTCCGTATGGTTGAGATAGGTAGAATTTGTTTAGCTATTCGAACCCAGAATTGAGCTGAGATCAGTATGTGTGGTATCGAAATGTTTTTATGTATAGGTTACCTTTAAGCCACAACAAATTACTGCTGAATAGAAGCTGTGGTCTCAAAATATTTATCTTGTATATATGTTAACTTACTATTGAACCACACGCACTTGTTATTAACTGCGAGTAGTGGTGTTCAATGGTGCCACTCATTTTATTATTTGCTTCCGCTTTTTGTGCGTAGACTATACAGCCTGATGAGTAGCCTAGACATATAAAGGTCTATGCATATGTATAGATGTGCACCTTTTTGTATGCTTAAGTTCAACTATATATTGATTTATTTATGTATAGATTAATGAATGTATAGGTTTTAAAGGATATATAGGTTTTGATATACGGAGCCAGTGCCACCATATATATGTATCCTAAAACAAACACGTACACATAAATACTGACACACATAACACAAAATATTGGAAAATGTTAATATTGCTATATAGTGGGGCGACATAGCTCAACATATCAAACCAGTTGCCCATTTTGTGATAGAACCATCAAACAATGTTTTTTTTTGTAATTTAGAAAAGTACAGTAGTACAGTTCTGCGCGCAGATGGTAAGTAATCATTAACTTTGATCCCTTGCAAAATTGTTTATTTAACGATTCATCTAAGTATGCTAAGTAATAACTTGTCATATTGCAACTTCGAATGTCATGAAAATTTAGTGTTAGTTTACGAGTGCTTAAAATAACTGTGACACAGAAATGAGCCTTTGTGGTTTGATGAATGGTGCTGAAAGAGGGAAGAGAGCTACCCTCAATTCCAATATTGGGAAACAGTCATCGGCTGTCGAAGCTGTTAAGAAGGCATAGAAGAAGATTGGTCAACAATAGTTCCAAGCATTTACAAAGGAATGTCTTGTATAGAGAACAAACCCTTTGATGACACAATTCATAGCAATCGGTTGAAACCATTTGTTGGCTTAACGACAAAGACGGCAAGAAGCAGCAGCTAACATCAATGAAAAGTGATGTCGAGCTGTTCTCACGACTCTACATTAGCTGTCAAACGAGGGATGGCGATCTGGAAGCCTTCTTTCAGCAGGAGAACCAAGCATGGTCCCAGCGCATTCTGATCGTGGAAGATTACGACTTGGTACCTGAAGTACTGAAAACATAGAAATAGCAGCCATGCCAATAGCCGGTGGAAAAAATGCTCTATGCAAATAATAGTTCTTCATAAGTAAACTAAAGGTCCCTCAAATAATACAGTAATTAAATCATTGACCCGCAAATCTACAAATTATCTGGGTCTGACGGATGTTTTTCATGCGAGTCGTCTTCGGTCATATATGTTAGTTGTAACTAAAGGCCCCAATAAACAGTAATTAATCATTCACCCCATCTACAAATTCACTGCTACGGATTTTTATCACGTCATCTCATAATTTAGTTTTACCACCACCGCTAACCACCACTCACTCACTCACTCACTCACTCACTCACTCACTCACTCACTCACTCACTCACTCACTCACTCACTCACTCACTCACTCACTCACTCACTCACTCACTCACTCACTCACTCACTCACTCACTCACTCACTCACTCACTCACTCACTCACTCACTCACTCACTCACTCACTCACTCACTCACTCACTCACTCACTCACTCACTCACTCACTCACTCACTCAGCAAAGAAATGTAGCAACTGATGATTGAACAACGAATAAATGAAGAAACCCTAGTAAAAACAGACAAACGAAAGGAAAAGGATAATCTGATAACAAAAACAAACAAACAAACAAACAAACAAACAAACAAAAAAACGAACGAACGAACGAACGAACGAACGAACGAACGAACGAACGAACGAACGAACGAACGAACGAACGAACGAACGAACGAACGAATGAATAAATAAATAAATAAACGTATAAATAAATGAATAAACAAATTCATAAATAAATAAACAAACAAACAAACAAACAAAGTCATGAACGAGTGTTCTAACAAACATAAGTTACGGATATATGTCGGTGTCGTCTCCTTGATCTCGGTATAACTAATTATTAACATACAGCTGACTAATTTCTACTTTCGAATGAAATTATCACTGGCTTGTGTCTGATTATAATCACTCAACCATGATTTTGATGAAAGATAAGTATTATCTACGCTGGATGAATTGAGGAGCAGTAGTTCTCGTGTGAGATTTACTACAATTCGTTGTTGGATTAGATCATAAAGATGATCAGCAGATGGTTCAGTCCAGTCAAAATCAGATACCCGAATAACGGACTACACAGTTAATGCGAATGAGTACGAGAAAACAAATTTGATCTTAAGTTAGCGAATGATTTATCTGTATTGGGTGAGGAGGCGCTACACGGTGAAACATTATGGGATGTACCGAGCTGCACTGGATCAAATTACAGAGATAATCCGTTATTCCGACAAGCTTTGTCACATGATCATATGTCGGATAAAAGCGAATGTCGGAAAGTCGAATCCGTGAAGGATCACACATTTGTGTTTGTAATTAGCCATGAATGATTATGATTGGCTATCATGTAGCCAAAAGCAATGGAAGCATCGTGTGTGGGTGTGTAAGATCAAGGTCTATTGTATTTGGTTACGATCTAGCAATATCGCGTGTGGGCTGGTTAATTAGCCATCACTGACAACATGTTGGTGTGTCTCGCATGATTGAATCAACGGAAATATTTGGCAACATTTTTGTGTTGTCTGATTATCAAGATCATTTCACATGGACGAAATGAAGTGTCGGAACGCGATTTTTCTGGATTAAAGAGCAATTTATAATGGAGCTAAATCCGTCACAGACAATAGGGTGTCGGAAGGTGCATTTTCTGGATAAACGATGTCTGTATTAACGGATTCTCACTGTAATAATGTTTATGCTGTTGGAGATTAGCTGAAAAATGCTAATTAGATTATTAAAGTGGACGGTTTTTAGAATTGTTGTTAAGAAGGTTTTTTTTGAAAATATTATTTCTCTCACTCTCTCTTTATTTTCAAGCCCTATCTTCCTCCATCTCTGTCTTCCTTTTTTTCCTTCACCTCTCTCTCTCTCTCTCTCTCTCCCCCTTTCTTTATCTTCCATTCCCCTCTTTCGTTCTCTCTCCTCTAATTTTCTCACTCTATCTATCTCAGTTACTCTCTTCCTTCCTGCCCCTTCTCTCTCTTCCAAATCCCGTCTCTCTTTCAACCCCTCTCTCTCTACCCTCTATCCCCCAGCCCCATCTATCTCTGTAGCCCTCTATACTTTCTAAATAACAACGTTAGTGATATAACTGACAATTTAAAAAAAAGTCTTAATAAAAAAATTCATCCATCAGGATCACAAAATCCAGCAGATGTTATATTACATTACTTGATGTGAGGTTCGATATTTGCACTAGAGTAGGTTTCCTTGTATTTTGTAAATCTTCTCATTGCGGTTAATCGGTTACCGAAGAAAGCTGTTATTAAAGGTGGCCGATACCTTAGTTGCTTCACAGCTAATAGATTGCTATATGTACTCATCCTGTCTAATTATGTGTGATGGAGCTTGTTAGTTATACAGGTGGATGATTGTTTTAGAGTGACGTGAACCACATTAGTCATAAAATAAAGTACACACACACACACGAGAGAGAGAGAGAGAGAGAGAGACCACACACACATCGCGACTCCTTTGTTCGATGCTGTGCGCTTACACGTTTATTGGAAAGGTCATTACGTAAACGAGGACTGGCACCAGAAATTAAAAAAAAATACTGTAATACCGGAGCAAAGCATATTAAGTGTCTAATGGCGGTGTATTTATAGAGATTCCCAAAATGATTACTCCCTTTCTGTGGTTTGTATTCGTGTGTGTGTGTGTGTGTGTATGTGTGTGTGTGTGTCCGTGCGTGGGGGACTGGCAGGGTGATCCGTAGCTTAGTGGGTGGGTTGGTTTTTGTAGATATTTGTCTGTGTATGTTCTCATCGACTTTCGTATCACAATGTCTGTTCAGTGAGGTTGCGGCTGTATACTTGTTTTGACCCTGCGGTGTTGATAGACATTTGTATTCATTCACCTGTTAGCACCTCAGCAAAGAGAAATTTATTTAATGGTCTATCATAAACAAACCTGTATCCTGAACTAGGTTTTAGCTCCGGACTTCCTTTTTATTACCATAGGGAGCTATCCATCTTAAAGATAGCGATATATGATAGGACGTCAGTGAAGCTCTGAACCATTCATTATACGTGAGGGAAAAGCCAGAATCTCGAGTCGGGATATGATCCACATTGACCTGTAATCAGTTAAGTAATCAATCTACATGCCAGTCCAAACCGTATGAATAAAAGTTAATTCGCAATTTGTGTATCTGTGTAGGGAGAAGCAATCATCTAATTTCTATGCAACAAATATGAACTGTCGAAACTTCACTATATTAGTTTTTTCTGTAACCCGGATACTATCAACTCGTAGTCTGGGAACATTCGTTTGATGTGTGTGTGTGTGTGTGTTAAACGTTTTGTGATATTCAGGTTTTAGTTTGTCAGATTTAAGTTTGTCGGTTTTAAAATAAAACTAGGTGTTTCGATGGTATAACAGTTAAATCCCTGCGCTGCAAACTTGTAGGTTGTGGGTTCGAATTAGTCTGACTATCTCAGGATTTTTTTTAGCTCGACAGATGTTCCTCGGTCATATGACACAGATGAAACTAGAGTCGAGACTAAAAAGTCAATTTAACATAAAGTAAGAATCCGATCTCATCGAATTGATGAATCAAGATTCATCCCTGTATCCGATACTGATCATCCTATTAGACAGATATATTGAGGAACATCACCCCTCCTCTCTACCGCGAACTAAAGCTTGTTAGTGGAGAAGTGGATTTGTGATTTTACATTTAACCTTTATGCTCCTGAATGATCTAGATTTAATTTCACCGGTTTCGTACCACGATTCATGGTTGTGAAATATGGATAGCACACGAAGACATAACGAAGTAAGTATTCACTGTGTGCAACTATCAAGACTGACTTAAAATACCTTCCGTCTTTTAAAAACTGAGGATGGTTACTGTCTCGTATTATCAATAAGCGAGAAGATGGCTCCATTTAACATTATCATCCACGTACGATGTTGTTAGTAAGGAAATTAATCTCTGAATTGGTCTGAGAGATTTTGAATCTAAATCGGGAATCGAACCGACATCTTTCGACCTAACCGCGAGTACTATCTCTTGACTCTCGAAATTTAAAATGGCATTTGCTAAAATCTTTCTCTCCCTCCCTCTCTGTTTCTCCCCCTCTCTATTTTCTCACCCCCTCTCTCTGTCACTGTCCCCTCGCCTTCTCTCTCCATCTCTCTATCTGCCCCTGTCTCTGCCCCCACCCCTCGCTTTCTCCCCCCCTCTCTCTCTCTCTCTATATATATCAGGTAGATTTACATAACATTGAGATAGGATCTCACAACATAAAGGTCTGCAGTTCAGCATAATCCCGATTATATGCCACCCTGGCGCTTATACAACGATTCTGGATTGATATCCAGATTTAGTAGATAGGTAAATAAATAGTATAGATGTGACTAACGTATGACTTTTATTATCGTTGTTGTTAATACACTGGCCGAAATAGCAGTTATTTTACGTGGCTTGGCACAAATCAGAAATCACACATACACATACACACACACACGCACACGCACACGCACACACACACACACACACACACGCACACGCACGCACACACGCGCTCACATACACACGCACACATGCGCGCACATACACACGCACACACATACATATACATTCATGTCAAGAACAGGATGAAGGTAATTAATAAACTACTCTGTGACTACTAATACTGTCATTATTGACAAATTCCTACTCTGATGTATTACCATGCGTCACGACACATGCAGAGTATATCGTAGAGATCGATAGGACATTAAATATCTTTGTAAACATAAGTAGCCATCCTCGACTTAGTAGAGTAGTGTGTTTGTTAGAATTGGTGACAATCATGATTGGTTTGGGGAGTCTGGGATGTCTCTGGAAGGGACACCTCAGTCGCTGTTGGGTCAACACACCAACGCACCAACATACACACAATGGACCCAGTTAGTCGTAACTAGGGGACAGCCTGCTTGCGGCTACTGTCTATTGTACAAACGGCACTGACCACACATAGAACATAAATTATGGCCGAGGGATTACTTCCAGGGAATTGCTGTGATCGGATGAAACGTCACATATATATAAGCAACAATGGTTTTCGAACCCCAGCGAGGAGGTTTGCAACGAACTGCACGCTACCAGTTGCAAGCTACCATTTGCACAGCACCAGCAACTTCCAACTCGATGTAGCCTCTTTAGATATCTACTGCTTATTGTTTCATCCATAAACAATATTTAATCTGATAGCAATAGGTTGTTGTAGATTAAGAAACAAAATTGAAGTCAAAAGTGAAATAGTCGATTTGCCTTTAACTGAAATAAAATGTCCTTAATACAGCGATGCTGTATTGTAAACATTGTTTTACAACCATATTTTGTACATATTAAGGTATCTAAGCCAGATGGTTTCTGAAGGTAATGAGCTTAAATAAAATATGAAAACTGACCATAATCAAGAGAAGAGTCGAATCCTGTTCTAGAAATCTGGATCTTTCTGTTTTCCGATAAATAATTGTTGAGCTCGATCTAAAACAAGAAATAAAACAAATGTGAGGAGTTTGATTGGCTAGCTATATATGACGTCATACGATATATTCTCTTTACGGTCACGGTGGGCGGGTAATATTATTATTCCAGATGAATGTTCTGCGCTCGATATGATTCGTAATCGGTAATTTGTGCATTTTTGGCTGTTGAATATTAATAGATAGGGATAAGACTTTAATATTGAATCACAAAAGTTCTATATATATATAAATAATTAGGACGAATTTACAATATTAATCTGCCATTTAAAACGAATGGATATTCAGAAAGAGATATTTCGGTGTTTGATGGTAAATTGGAGATAATCAATGTGATTAGGATAATCTGAAATATATTATTTACTGAATATTAGGTGATGACACCCTCCTAAAAATCGCCGGTTTTAGCGTATAAGGAAAACCGCAAATTTTTTACAAATGAACACAACAAAAAACAAGTAAATTAAACAAACAAAGAACATATAAAAATTCCCTGAAATAAATCCAAAATTAACCATCAAATTTAAATAACATGTAATTTTGGTTTTCATGTTTTTCTAAGTAACAGATAATTTAGTTAATGTGATTAAATTGAAGAAATAAACGGCCACTTTTGTGCACATGGTAGGCTAAATAGGTCGAGGGACCTCCAAAGGTAATGAAGCCAAGTCAAAGATGAAACACCCTTTTGATATGTGCACACCGAGATTCGAACTCAGGTAATAGTGATTTGTAATCCAACGAGCTTCCAGTTAGACCACGGAGGCGCTCTTAACAAATAAATAAGCATTGTTGGATGTATATATATATATATATATATATATATATATATATATATATATATATATATATATATCACAGGTGTAACCAAGGCCGAAAAAGAACATACTGATTGACTGACTGACTGACTGACTGACTGACTGACTGAGGCACTGACTAACCGACCGATTCACTGACCCAATGGTGGCTGATTCACTGACTGACTCAATCACTCACCATAGTTTTTATTTGTTTCTACACGATGTCGTGGAATAAGTATTATTAATAAAATTATCCCGAGGGATTTATTTTTATACATTTTATGTCTTCCGTTCATCGGATGAGAAAACTATCCAACTCGTAAATGACAGTAGATTAATTAGCCTAATCCTTACACCTGAAGTCATTTATCTTTTTAAATACGTAAAGAGATATTAACAGCGTGATTGGGTATGACTTTAGTGGGTATCATCATATTAGGCCTTCGATGGCTTCTTCTAAGATACTGTATCTCATAACGATGTCCACTTTGCCGATAAACATCATCTCAAAACATAAGACATATTTCTTCCTTATATAACTTATTCATTCTCTGAATAACTTGAGAATTACTGAAACTAATAATTCAAGTTCCTGAAAATATTTTCTATTATGAAATCAATTATATATCTTTCGCCTTTATTGGCTAGTAACCTTTTATCAACTTTTTAACAGAATAAAGTGTTTATCATTGCCCTATTTAAAGATATTTTCTCATGCATGAATTTTAGATACTCCCCAAGTCGTTGTGTTTATAATATTAACGTCATTTGTGATTAAATGGTTTATTAATTAGGTTTAGGTGACTTTGCAATTTATTTTTAAATGGCCCTCTGGTGGAAATATATATATGTTTGAGAAGTTGGAAATAATTAGCCACTAGGTCTATTTTAATGTAAAAATTATATTTGACTTTGATATTTATTATCATTGTAAGCAAAACTACACAGTGATACAACGAAGAGATGAAATGATCTGAATTTAATGGATGATATATCTGATATTCAAACGTATTTAATCCAATACTGAATTGACAGACAGGATTAATGTGTATTCATAAAATGCCATACCATTGCCAAAGTTTCACTATTTTCAAAATAACATTGTCATCTCCCTGAAACAACAGTCATCATCGCTGTATTGGTATTTAGAATACTTTCACAATACCAAGTCCTTACTAAATTAGCGGTGTATCACTGTTGTATAGACAGGCTGTCTATAGGTAGTTCTGGGTGATACATTGATCAGTAGTTTTATACAACAAACACAAACAATGTAAGTCTATAGGAGAAATGACTCTTTGTTTTATGTACCATGTTCTATCACCTTCTATGCTGTGATATATCACGAAGTCAACACGGTTGTCACTTGTCATATATAAGGCAGATAGGATTGCAAGACAGATGATAAATCAGCGTCTATAATGTCTATACTGTACTTCGGATTCACACACACACACACACACATAGATAATTAAGCTAAACATTCTCACTACTGCCGTGATCTGACTTGGGTGTTTTACACCCAAACTCCACGGCTGTAGGTGATTCGTATTTTGATTTTGCTTGGCGGCTTAGGGACTGGTGAGACATTACACATGTCTCAGCAAGAAAAGTCGCCACTCTGGATTCAGTCCCCTGAAGAAACGTCCAGAGTTTGAATTCACGGATCGGATTCCTTTTGCCTGTGTTTTAACAAGCTAAAACACAAACCCCCAAGATTGAGGTTCTGTTTTCTTTTTCCAATTTTGTAATATTTGATATAAATTAGTGAGAATATAGCATTTTTTGGATTTTATGTTATGAGGTATTGACCCCCCAGCAAAATCACAAGGCATATATGCTGCGGTTAGATTTTTTTTTCTGTGCGTGGAACTGTATGTTTCCAGGTCCATGCGTTCTGAAAAATTGATCTAGAGGTTATTTGAATTTTTGGGCTTTGGAGGCACGCCGTTTAAGTGTTTTGGGTTTTCCGCATTTAAATGACTGTACAACAGTACGCTCTTTAAAACATGTATCCCGACTCAGGGAAAAGAAACACTATCGCATTTGGGGGTGGCATTGACACAGCTCGGGGGTTGGTGTGTTTTTTTATAACAAGTTTAGTTGTATATATAATTCACCTTGGTTTTGGGGAATAGAATTATCTTTTAGGTCCAGTTTTTCCAGTCTGTACTATGACATTCAAGGCTAACTTTATTCCTTTTCATTAATAAAACCCATATTATAATTTAGTTTTTAAAAAAGACATTAGATCTGATTTGAAAAAGTTAAATATAGAAAATTGCCCTAACGGCTGCTAAAGCGCCGATGTAAATTGTTATAATAGTGAATAAATAGATTTATTGGTTTTTGTTTTTGATTTTCCCCCCGCAAAAATCACAAGGCATATTATGTGCGGTTGGGAAAAAATTCCTTTTTTATGCGTGGAGACCATATTTCTCTCCCCCATTTAAAAAAGTTGATCTAGAGGGATTCCCTTACTTTTTCGTCTTTGGAGGCACGCCGTTTAGATGTTGGGCCCGGTTATCCCATTTAAATGACTGTAGCAGGCAAGTACGCCTTAAAACATTATAATACCCTGACTAGGAATAGAAAACCTCGCATCTCGAGCGGTGGGATTGGACACAGTTCGGCGGTTGGTGTGTTTTACTAAAAAGTTTTCTTGTATATATAATTCACCTTGGTTGTATGTGGGAATAGATTTATTTTCCTAGGTCCTTATTCCAGTTTACATGACATTCAAGATTAGCTCTAATCTGCTTGTCATAAATAACATTTAAGAACTACAATAGTTAGAATAGATAAATTAGGTAGTTTGAAAATGATAGCATAGTTCAAACAGTACGGAAGCTATGACGCGCTATTACGGTCTGCTTCAGCGCAGATGTCAGTCTTTCAATAGTAATTAAGATAAACAGTTTTAATAGTAATCGCTTCATGACGCCTGCCCGTTTGAAGACAGTGACAATTGGGTTATATGGTTTATATAGTATTGCTTTGAAGAAAGATACAGCAATTGAAAAATATATAAATAGGGGTGCTTAGATAATTAAGCTAAAATTTCACTACTGGTGATCTGACTTGGGTGTTTTCACCCAAACTCCACGGCTGTAGGTGATTCGTTTTTGATTTTGCTTGGGGGTTAAGGTGAAATTACACATGTCTCAGGAAAGTCGCCCCCGGGAAATCCTGAAGAAACGTCCAGAGTTTGAATTCACGGTTCGAGATTCTCTGTGCCTGTGCCTTATTATACACAGCTAAAACACACATTGCCCGTGCCAGAGATTGAGGTTCGTGTTTTCTTTTTACCAATTTTGTAATATTTGATATAACGGG
>JAODUP010000106.1:0-50000 GCA_025642065.1 Paralvinella palmiformis
ATTGTAACTCCTGTTATATGGCATATCTGATTATAACATTAATCGCCTTCAGCGAATTCAGAATAGTGCAGCTCGCATTGTAACAAATACTAGAAAATATGATCATATTACCCCAATTCTTCAAAAACTACATTGGCTACCTGTTAGACAGCGTATCCATTTTAAGATTCTGTTAATAACTTATGAATCTATTAATGATATGGCGCCAGAATACCTGTGTGAACTGGTTTCCATTAGAAAGTCATCCCGAAAACTCAGGTCATCCAGTCAGATACTATTGCAGGTGCCAGTGTCTGGGCTCAAGTCATATGGTGATTGTGCGTTTAGTGTTGCAGCCCCCAATTTGTGGAATAAGTTGCCGGCAAATATTAGAAATGCGTCGTCTCTTGGAAATTTTAAGTCTCTTCTAAAAACACATTTATTTAAGGTCGCCTTCACAGATAAATAATTATTATCTTTTAAATCATTACAGGGTTTTTAAAGACATTATTTGGGGTATTATTAAATTACATATTATTTGTACAGCGCCTTTGAATGGCTCCTGCTAGTAAGGGCGCTTTATTAAATATACATTATTATTATTATTACTATCTTCAACCTAGTGTCACTGAAAAAGGCCATGTTCGGCATATCTGCGTCATGGCAGTACTTTGAAAACGGTCATGGCAAGGGACCATACGATGGCGTAGCAGATTCTGTTAAACGGGCAGCTGATCGAGCCCTCAAAACAGGAAAATTTATCAAGACGGCTCAAGATTTCTATGCTTAGGGTATTTCCGAAACCCAGTCATCGGTGACGTATCTATTTGTCACGAAGGAGGAAGCCAAGAAAGCGTCAAAAGAGTTGTCATCTCTCGGAGCTGTTCGAATTCATGGTACCATGAAGACACACGCCGTGATGCCAGTTGTTGGTCACATCTACATCCGTGAGATATCATGTTTCAGGTCCTGCTGTTGGTCGCTGGGCAACTTCCACCCCACGTACCCAGGGTGGATTAAGAGGAAGATTAAGAGAAAGACATGAAACGCCAAATGAGCAACTACAAGGTCAATCTACCGCGGAACAAGTAAGTTAAGAAACCCAGGAACATTCGACTCAAAAACAGAAGAACCACAAAGTCAAGAGAATTCGTGTCGGGACATTTGTTGCTGTGAGGTACAGCATGAACGTCTATGTAGGGAAGATCATCGAAATTGACGAAGAGGAGATCAATTTAGCCTTCATGGAGAAGCTTGGGAATGTCGAGGGATGTTACAGCTGGGCCACACGTCCTGACGAACTATGGGTAGTTGGCAAGGACATATTGGCAACGTTGACCCCACCTGCTCCAATAGGCAGGCCACAGCGTGCATTCAGGCTATGTCCCTTAGATGCTGAGATCATATCTCACTTGTACCGATCAATGATAGTAGGGAAGCGTTGTGTTCTACGTTATTTGCATTCAACGTTATCCAAGTTAGTTAAGCTAATTTTGCAAAGCAACGAATGGTCAGAGCATTACTTTATCTTCTGTTGTTTACAAATACACTGTGGACTTGTAATACCGTGACAATCATACCCGTAATTAATATTACCTTTTTTCCAGATAGCACAACGATTGTATTTTACGTTATCGGTGATTGTTATTCGAATATTATATACGAGCTCTGAGCAATTAAAGATGTGCAGGAATAATTTGTAACAAGTCGAGTTTGTGTTCATGTAATCTTATTTTTAAAGGCATCCTACAACAAATCAATGATAAAAAATGATTCTTATTATGTGTATTCTACGTTATCAGCATGTGGGAGTGTAAACTTAATTTGTTTACGATACATACACTACTTTATCCAGACGTTTCAGTTGTTAGTGTTTTCACAAATGTTCCGGATATGATAATAAATGTTAGGTTATATAACACATGCTGTATGTTTTCACTGCATAGAACTAGAGGAATACACCGCCACGATTTATTTATACTGTTCCATGCATTACGCTTTACTTAACATAAGTGTATGGATATGTTTGGTTAAAATCATATCAGTGTATCACTTAATTAACTAGCCACCAAATCCTTTAAAGTTTCTTTCTATTACGTATAGAACATTTGCCTATTTGGTGCATAAACAATACATCTGCAAATTAGAAAAGATTGTATCCTACGTTATCCATAGACATCCCTTGGAGAAAGCCACATATTTTGGTGAGATGACGAACCTTGTATACACTCGATGAGAAGATCCCAATGCAAGACACCATACCAAACCCAATCATGTGACCTACTTGATTCAATAACTGTGGCTTTTGGAAAACGGACGACTTTTCAAATTTCAGTTTTGGGTAATCCTTAGCCAGGATATAAACTTGCATTAGGCACAGTTTTTATTAAAAAACATGTTGTTAAAGTATATCCAATTATTTTTATTAAGACAAGGTGGGGGATGACGTAAGATACATTGGACAAAATGGCGAAAATATTACCACTGTTTGACGAGTTGGTGCAATAAACGATAGATAGTTTGGATGATAAAACCGATTGTTCCAAAAAGCTGTACGTATGTACTTTTGCATGAAAGTAATTATTTTCGAAAACACAAAAATAATATTTTCTCCATTTCTAAAAACATGATAGTGGCTGTAAAACATCAATCATTATCATCATCAGATGATGATGATGATAATAAGACTCTACCGGGTTATTTCTTATTCCAGAGTGTCCTGCTAGTACTACGATTGTGAATTTTAGGAAGCATTATAGAACCGCTGAATTATTGGGTTAGTTTTATAGGAATTATTAGTACTTAGCTGATGGCAACCTTCAGCTAAATGTTGTTCCTTAGCCATTATCACTGTTGATGAACCATTGTTCGCTTTCTTAAACGCCAAGTTTCCACTTCTGCAGCTATTTCTCAAAACTGTCAATTCCAGATAAGTTATATTCTACTTTTCCTCGAGAACATTGACTTATCGTGGAATTCGGTTGCATTTTGATACAAATGACTTGATTTTAGTCTAAGAACTGATGTCCACGATAAGGGCACGAATCCTTAACAGTAAATTATATAAAAATAAAAACCCTTGAAGCCGTCAATGATATAAGTCACGATCATTTACATCAGGAATCTTCCGCTTTATACCCTGTCCAATCCTCGTGTACAATCCTACGATACGAGACGACATTAATGACTGGGATAGAGATATTCGCTAAGTTCCGTTCAACTGACTCGTTAGATCCACCAGTCAGTCGGTGGATCTTTGGCATATGAAGATCATTCTCGTGGCACGATTGTATTTGGACATAATCCAAAATTGGCATCGACGTTTTCTTCCTTCGTATCCTGGGAATATTGATCTTTTTGGGGGTTGGAGTGATCTGTGGTCCAACACGCTACCGCTAGATCACGGAGGCGCCCCCAATCTACAAATAAAAGATCACCGAGCTGGATTATATCAGTAAGCCGTGGATGAGTGTATATCAGATGATTTCAATGAGTGAGTGAGTGAGTGAGTGAGTGAGTGAGTAAATCGGCGAGTTAGTAAGTTAGTTCTGTGCTCAACCTCGGCTCTAGTCACCCAAAGCGGAGAACGACTGCCTTGGAAGATAACCAATAGGTATATCTCGGATAATAACGACACAAAAAGGTAACATAATGGCGTTCTGGTGTGAAGCACTTGATCAACTGTTTGTAAACTATTATATCTTCTTCAAATAACGTTTAGTGTTAATATTTGCTCAATTTGTATTTGTAGAATATATTTTTGGAGGAGAAATACTGTCTCGGAAACTATTAGAAATAACGGTTCAATAATATGAAGATATTGTGCACACCATAGCCATATCGCAGACGAGATACTCCGTAGGACGTTGAGATGATCAGAACAAAACCAATTGTAGTGACCCGACGATTCATATATTGGAATTAATTACCTTGCTGGTACGTCTCAGATTGTTCGTTGAATACCTGAAACAGACGACGTACTATTAATTAAATATGCAGCTTAAAACAACGACAATTGATTGATGATGATTGATGTTTTACGGCCACTTTTGTGCACATGGTAGGCTAAATGGGCCGAGCCACATCCAAAGGTAATGAAGCGAAGTCAAAGACGAAACGCCCTTCGGATATGCCCACGGCGAGATTCGAACTCGGGTGGTAGTGATCTGTGATCCAACGCGCCGTCAGTTAGACCACGGTGGCGTCGTTAAAACAACGACGACCACATATACGAAGGCGATTAACTGAAAAACGGCTGAAGAAAACCACCCGATTACGTTTCAGTCAAAGAAGTTAACTCCCTAATAATGCTACTAATAAATATTGGTATTTTCCTAACCCGAATTATCCAAATTTGGAAAACAAACAGTCACCTGGAGGTCCATTTAGTTAATGATACAAACATAAAATGTGTCATAAATGGCACACCGGATGACCACTACACTACTGATCCAGATGATATTTATCCCATAAAACCTAATGCTGATGTAGTGGAGTGACCACCCTCGGGGTATTTCGGCTCCATCTTTCCGTACTGCTCCCCTGCGAGTGGTCGGGGAGGAGGTTTCTCAACCACTCCAACATAGAGGCTGTGCCGAATAACCGACAGCCTGGGGATTCTCCCCGAACAACAAAACAACAAACAGTGGAGTAGTAGAATGAGGCGACTGGTCACAGACAGAAAAGATGTACGACGACATGGATATACGTATCAACTATCTACAACAGTATCACAGAGAAAAGGTCAAACTTATGGAAATTGGAACTTCGCAATCGTACATAAATCCACAGCAGACTTTTTCTATTCTTTTGTCTTTCACTTATGGCTGTTGGTGTCTGGTATATTGTGGTCTGTTAGAGTGCAACAGCAGCACCTCTGACTTCCGGAGTTCATCCTTAGTCCGTATCAGTCTAGCCTCTACCCATTGACCTGTCCAGCTTGAGGGACACTAACAGAAGCCAGAGGTACTGCTGGCATAGCGCTCTGGGTCACTGAGACATGTAACTCCCCCCCCCCCAACATGTCAAGGAATGGACCATATATGAGGGGCACCATTTATTATATGCACAACGGTTGAGCACGAAAAGACATTGGAATGCGACAGAATGCATCGTTGTAGTTGTGTGCCTCGTATATAC
This sequence comes from Paralvinella palmiformis, assembly GCA_025642065.1. Lineage (NCBI taxonomy): Eukaryota > Metazoa > Annelida > Polychaeta > Terebellida > Alvinellidae > Paralvinella > Paralvinella palmiformis. Next base: position 5,119 of record JAODUP010000106.1, read on the forward strand.
GCATAGCATAACACAGGATAACGCAACATAACATAACATTGCATAGGATAGAATAGCAAAGCACAATATAGATAACACAACAATATATGGGATCCATTTTCTTAGAAAACAGCAGCATTCTCTAAAATTTCCAGGTTTTTCAAAAGTGTGTCTATTTGGATGACGCACTAATATAAGGTATTATACTATTTATTTCTGATTTATTTATTTTTTACCATCATTAATCATACAGCTGTGTGGCAGCTGGATTTATTATCTGTAATATGATTTTAGTTATGACAACCACTACGTAGCCGTATCTCCTGAACAAAATAAAAACGTTCATAAATTATTAAAACTACAGATTTTTCTTAAACTTACTTAGCTTACAAGTTACATTTACAGTGTTTCTCTCTTCCGATTAAGGTATTTCTCTTTTCTAATTTTAATGTGGTTGTTAATGTGTGTGTGTATGGGGGGGGGGGGGAAACCCAATATTTAAAACCTTTTTAAAGGGTGAATGCTCCGAAATTATGTTGAATGATTAATTACGTTAACGCACTGAAGTATCGAATCTAATGAAGATCATAATTATTTGTGACAAGGATATCGAGGTAGATCCTGATTTTGTACAATCCTGCCGCTATTCAAATTCGAGTCAAAACTCAGTCAATGCGGCACCGAACACCAAATAGTTTGGTTAAATCATGTAATGTACGAAAATGTACAAATATGAAAATACGAACGTGTAGAAATATATCCCAGACACTGTACGCAGTTTGGCAGATGTTCAATGTGAACACGAAAAGGCGCAACTGTATATTATAATATGCTATTTTATACACACGTCGACCTAAGACACATGCAAATGTGTATAGAAGCGGTCACGTGGGCACGAGAGATCAAGCTCAATGGTTTTGGTATAGTTTTGCTCGGTTACGTATGGAACGTCACTACTCTTTAGCTGCCAATACTCAGCATGCTGTATAGTTAAGTTGCCACCTGGTGGCCGGCTCAAAGTGAACACCGTGTAAACACAAATTTAAAAAAAGGTTCAACAAACACACGGCATTAAAATTTTACAAAGTGTAAATTTATTTCTTTAACGTCATTTACACTTAAAATGTTTCAACGAATTAATCTAATAAAGTGAAACTGTAAGGATTGCTTATGTCGAAGACAATCCCGTGAAAAACAAATATGTGAAGAATGTGTGTGTGTGTGTGTGTGTGTGTGGTGCGCGCGCGCGCGCGCGCGTGTGTGTGTGTGTGTGTGTGTGTGTGTGCCACCTGCACGTGTGAATATACCAGCTTGTGTGCTATAGACACTAATTCTTGAGTTCAGAGGAATTGTTATTAATTATAACACACAACATGCACTTTCTTAATATCTAAAAATTGTTAACAGATTTATCATCTTTTATATTTGTTCGTTAATTAATTCCATAATTGGTTTTTGTTCTACATATTTTAATCACAAAATTGCAATTAACGTGACAGCCATAATGTCATAAGTAACAATTAACATGTTAATTTATACTGGATATGTAATTAATGTCAAAATATAATATTAGTGCTAGCATAGAACGCTTTAATCTTAAGATCAGCTCAAACGTACTCCCTGAAAAGCGATTAGAAGTTGCTCCCCAACACTACATAATTAGTGCCCTGCTCTTAGGTATTCGCCAACACCACAAAATTAGTGCTTTTACGTTTTCATCAACACTACATAATTAGTGCCCTGCTCTTAGGTATTCACCAACACCACAAAATTAGTGCTTTTACGTTTTCATCAACACTACATAATTAGTGCCCTGCTCTTAGGTATTCACCAACACCACAAAATTAGTGCTTTTACGTTTTCATCAACACTACATAATTAGCATTCTTGCTTAGTCACCAAGATTACAATATGGTTCTTCTTCATGCTTGCGCATAGAACAATCGAATGAGGGGGGGGGGAATGCTTGAAATCGACTAATTAAGGTATCCATATTAAAGATCCTCGGTTGTATACAGATATCAAATAGCAACACAGTTGCTAAATATTGAAGTGGGAGTACCTGGCAAATAACAGACTTCTAACAAACATGTGATATTCTACTTAATTACAAAGCCCAGTCCTTTCATATCCAATTTATCTGAAGAAGATTTGATTGATTAGAATAATCACGTGATCAAAGTATTTGTTTTATAAGGTTTACTTAGTACAGGTTTTACTCAGTGGAATGCAATCCATACCATTGAACAACATTAATGAATACGTAGTTATATATATATATATATATATATAATGACAGTATTGACAGTTTTAAGTTAAAATAGCATGTTAAAGGGCCCACTCACACAAATGATATTATTTTAGGCTTGGTGATAAATGGTGAGGATGAAGATTTCGTTCGTAATGTCCCTGTTACTGATATGATATCCGATCATGCGATTGTGGACATTACATTAGCCGCCATCAATAAACTAGGACTACCCAAGAAAATGGTCACATATCGGAAATATCGTGCGATTCACATTACTCAGCTACCCACAGATATTCTGGAGTGTGACCTCGTTGTGACACCACACTCCACATTAGAGAACTTGGTGGAGCAGTGTGATACATGCCTTACTAACCCGATAGACAGACGTGCTCCTGCGCGATCCAAAGTGTTTACTGGGAGACCACTTACACCTTGGTACAATGTAGACATGACGGAAGCGCCAAAAAAAAATGTCGTGGCAAGGGCGAACGATTATATCGTCAGACTCAGTTGACTATTCACAATGATTTGTACCGTGAGACCGAGTTGAAGTTGAATAGTTCGATAGTCAGTTCCAAGTTATCACACTATGATGAGAAGATCCCGTGTCGGGGTGCCCACATCTGAAATCTCTGTTCGCATTCCTGGACAAAGTGTGCCATCGAAAACAACTTGTGCTGCATGGGCTGCAACCTGCCCAACTGGTAGCATCATTCAGTGAATATTTTGTTCAGAAGATCACTCGCAACCGGAAAGATCTTGATGAACGGGCTCTTCATCATCTCCCCCCCCCAGACATTCCAGATCTTGACGCTGGTGAAGGTGTTAGTAGTTTCGCCATATTCTCCCCAGTGTTAGTTTTGAATTTGAAGTTTCCTACACAAAATTAAACCCAAAAAGTAATATACCATTTTTACAATGTTAACACTTGCATGTGGTGTTACCAATATACTGTAACCACAATGATCCAGATCCACAAATTAATTTACCATTTAATGTTTTAATTCAGAAATATTTCTTCCATGACAATCCTACTTGGAATATAAACTACTCAGGGTATGTATTCCAAGTAGGTACTAGGAGTATCTACTCATGGTAAAAAATATTAGGCGAAAAAGAGTGAGAAAAAAACGGAACTGAAATTGAAAATTTTGGAATTGGAATTTAATTGGAATTGATAAATTTGAGGTGGAATTGGAATTGACCAAATGGAATTGAGTGGAATTGGAATTGGAATTGACCAAATGGAATTGACCCCATATCTGGTTCTGGATATGGAAAAGATTGTATTATCACTATTTGGTGCATCCTGTGTTCAGGACTTAATTCCCACTTGGATACTAAAACAATGCAAAGATGAGTTGCTACCTACCATCAAGGATATTATAAATCGTTCACTATCTTCTGGTAAATTTCCAAAATCCATCAAAAATCCTTTGGTGAAGCCATTGCTAAATAAATCGCCCCTTGACCCATCGGAATAGAAGAACTATAGGTCGGTAGCCAATCTCGGATTTGTATCCAAGGTTATCAAAATGGTCGTGGCTAACCAACCCAAAATCATACTTTTACGCTAATAGTCTTGATGATGAACTACAGGTCAGCATACAGAACAAAATACATAATTCGGAGACCATTATTTTGAAAGTGGTCAGTGATATTCAGTCCCAGACATGGGATCAATTACATTTTGCCAATTCCAATTCCATTTGGTCAATTCAAATTACACATCAAATTTATCAATTCAAATTCCAAATAGAGCAATCCCAATTCAATTACATATATTTGTATATGGTTTACGAACACGAAATGCACAATCACTGCTTATCCAATTAGTCCATTTGATGTACCTACTCAAATCCTGGGCGCTTCCGTGGTCTAGTTGGTAGCGCGTTGGACCACAGATCACTACCATCTGAGTTTGAATCTCGGCGTGGAGGTCGCTCGGCCCATTTAGCTTACCATGTGCACAAAAGTGACCGTAAAACATCAACCATCGTCATCATCATCACCTACTCCAATCCGGAATTGAATGGACTCCGTGTCGTTCCTTGTATTGGCCAAGACCAGGGTCTGATTCTCATACTTCTCGATCTAAGCGCTGCATTTAACACTGTCTGTCGTTATGATATTTTGGTTGGACGACTCGCCAGTAGACTGGATATTAAAGGAATAGTCATTCACTGGTTGAACTCTTCTTTGTGGCCGCACACGAACTGTCACCGTTATGGATACAATGTCTGCACTCGCAGAACTTTTATCCGGAGTACCCCAAGGGTCGGTTTTGGGCCCTCTACTATTTATTTTGTATGTGCTCCCCTTGAGTGACGTTGTTCGGCGGTATGATGTATCCATGTACAGGTACGTATATGACACACAACTGTATATTTCATTCGACCACAAGGACCTGTCTAGGGTAAATAAAGAAGTGAAGTCTTTAGAGTGTTGTATTGATGATATCAGGAGTTGGATATTGAGAAATAGACTGACAACGAATGACAGTAAGACAGATATGATGGTCTCTGTTTATCCTCGTGTCGAACTGCCCGTTCTTAGGACTGTAGCAGCTACCGACTCTCACCAACCTGTTGGAGAGGTTAGAAATTTTGGCGTGACCTTAGATGTGACCCTACCTATAGAAATTCATAAGAGCGAGCGTATCAAGTTTTGTATTTTCAGCTGAAGACCATTTATTCTTTCCAAAATATATATATATGTAAATAGTCTCACGCTCTACCCATGAGGCCAAATATAGTAATACCTCGCTTTACGTCATTGGCGTTTAACATTCGCCTTTACGCCACTTTTCAAGAGTAAATTTAAATTAAGATAACTTCATTAGGTCAGACGTTATATCACCCAGCTACGTTACCTACGTTATAATAAAAGGACGTGAAATAAATTAATTAATCATAAGAGTTAGAAAAATCCACCCAAAATTGAAATTAAATCAAAATACATTAAAACATGTTTAGAAATATTAAAATATTTACATCGAATGGCAATTTAAGTGAATTTTAAAGACATTACATCCGGTTTACGTCGAAACCGATTTTAAAATCCAATTAGATATAATAACGATGGGCGGGATATGACTATAAATTCACACACGCGCGCTCAGAAGACTGCGTTTCTGGGCTTACACAAGAAACTTCACCGGCCCGTCACCCCTAACACTATGTCCGCACTGTCAACAAGTGTACCATCCGGTACATTATCTACTTAACTGCCCAGCCTACCCGAAGCACCGAAGATCACTTAAAGGTCATCTCCACCCGGAAGACCACAAACTTCCAGACCGCCACCTAGCAGCATTGCTCATAAGGAAATCAACATTCCTACCAGACATCATAACTCCACTTCTCCAGAAAGATCCCTACACATACCAAGGACAGATCAGACCGCCCCTATGGACTAGTGGATAAGAGCGTGTGGCTTCCGTACCCATAGTCCGTGCCGTTCGGGAGGCCGGAGGTTCGGATCCCGGCCGCGACATTATAGTAGGAGGAGGTTTTAGTCCAACCAGGCAATTGGTAAGGTTTTTTCTCCCCCGAAAGTGACTTCTATAGTAAACTGAGGTGCCACCACGTTAAGCAACTGCCATCATGATAATAACAAATATCGACACCAGGTGGCTCTGCTCAATAGGCGGCACGCACGCACACGAACGCACGCACGCACACACACACACACACACACACACGAAACGCCCTAACTAGCATAAGCCAATGAAAGGAACTGAATGGCGATCTTCGAAATAATAATAGCAATATATATGTAAAAACTCAATAAGAGATTCGAAGGATAATCATTCTTTTTCGGTGAAAGAAAATTTGAAAAGGTGAGTTTCAAAATGTCCTACACCTATATTTATGCGAATATGGGTGTATTTTACAAAGTCTTATAACGCTGTTCAAAAACTTATGTCTTCCCGCTATGATGGAAACTGAAATCATAATGTTACCATGGAGGATCATTTATGGATTGTAACGCTAACAGTTAGCCTTTGAATATTTATGGCTAAAATATGAATATTTCTGAGGAGACACGTAAGCCGATAATTGGACTTTGTCAAACGATGTGCCCCGAAAGAGAAATAAAGCTGTGAGTATTCGAACGGCAGCCCCCCAAAAAGTTTTAAAAGCCAAATCGGTGAACAGCTGACATGTGAGCGATAATACATGATCTATCAGTTACTGTTAACGATTTTGTTGTATACACTGCGTCGTTTTATCATACAACATTCGGCAACTTCAGTTGCACTAGATTTATAACAGTTTTAGATATTTCTATAGAAATAACTAACTATTTTAGGTAACTCACTAACTGTAGTGTAGAGTGTAGTCGTAGATCTAATGGAATTTAATGTGCATAAAACTATGCAGTTTGAATTAGCATTTAAAAAAAATAGAAACTCTATTGGTATTTTAAATGTGATTCAAAATTAGTAAAACTAAAGGGAATACTTTCGTCATGAAAATAATCATAATGCCCCAAAAAAGTATAAAAATAAGTCAAGATTTGTATAAAATATAGGCCCTACAATATTTTGCTTTATTTGAGGCATGACTTACTAAGACTAAGTGTTCTTTTTGTTGAAAAAGACTAGAGTTTGAAACAAAATAATGGGATCTAAGAAAATTGAGGTTCACCGGTATACAACAATTTACAGTTTATTGTTTTTATCACTCCATTTTTAATGTTTTAAATGTAACAAATGAATGATGGTCATTGCACTATTTAGATTTACTCCCGTTATCATGTAAGAACAACACAAAAGACCATCCATTTTGATTATGTTTATCTATATAATAACTATAATAATAATATCACAATCCAGCATCCCATTTAGTCACAGTCATTACTTATTTACCACCATCATATAGTATCAGGATTTTAAACCCGATTTAATCTCAAACAGTTAAATCCCAGGTTGAACTAAACATATATACATTCCCATTGTACCAGTTTCAATAAAGTTTAGCTATACACGGCTTTACAGATTTAATACCCACTTACATTTACATTTTTATACATAAATAGTCTCTATCATATAACATGCTGTTCACCGGTAGAATTCCGTAGAACTATCTAATTCTTGACAACATATCAAATGCTTATAAGTTATATATGATATAGTTTATTTTATATTGTTTATTCTAATTTGATACTGGTTAATGATAACACCGAAGAACACATAGCTGACAATCTCGTGCGCATTTTAAAACTGGGCGTATTTTTAATTTCAAGGTCCGATGATCTTTGAAAAGAACAACTGAATCACCATTGGTGTTTATCAGTTCACAATGCCTCACTTCCTCTGGATTAAGCAAAGCCATTAAAATGTTTGATATGTATACATATATATATATATATATATATATATATATATATATATATATATCAGAGTTATTCCTTGGATTTGGGCTACATGTGTCAATTGGCCCATTAGCTCTAAATTTCATGTGACTTTTCAAGATACCATGGGACATTTGATCAACCAAAATGAAATGATTCGCAAATTCTGGATCGCATATTGTATTACAAATAAATATTTCTTATTTCCAATGAATTAATTGTCTATTTATGTGGGTGCTTAGCCTTGGCCTTTTTTTAGTTGGGTGATATTGGGTATGGGTGCACCAATTGGTGCAGGGTGCAGTCCTAGGGATAACTCTGATATATATATATATATATATATATATTAATTTTATACTGAATGGTGATTTTATGGTAATTAAATAAATATATACCTAATCCATGGCTAGTAAGTATGTGAAAGCTGTTTCTGTTAGTATAATTTGTTTGATGATGGGTACAACATTATAAGGATAATGATATTATAATGTATAGTATGTCAGTTCTGACTCTTGCACTTCATCAAAGATCCCTTGTTATGGTGTCAGTTCTGAGATAACTATATTTCACACTCGAAGTTAAAAAGAGTGGTTTCCATGTAGGTTTTGATATTGCTACACGTTCTTAAAATAAACATCAGATGTGTACAATTTACATTGTGGTTAACTCAAAAGTCGGAAGCCTGTTACCAAAACAAACAAAACTGGTTGACTGACAAAAACTGGAAGAAATTACATGTACAGATTTAATTTTAAAACTGGCGCTGCTATAAATATGCTAGTGAATAATTTAATTCAGTCATAACATCTGACAGTGTTCTACTAAATACCACACAAAATGGCGTCACTGGTCATTTTAGGTGTTATGTCATACAAGAAAATGTTTATGAACGTATAAATGAATGAAAATGTATAAGACTTGATTCAACCCAATATACAGGCTGAGCATGTAAGGCAAAGCCTGGATGGCATGAGATGGACTCATCTCAGACTAAATTATTCACTACAGTATTCATGAATAATGCCATTTACACAGCTTGGAATAAAACCCAGCTTACACTGGTTTTTATTTTATTCATATTAAAGTAATACCCATTTAACCCCAGACATAGCCGAGTCGGTATAACATGGATTAAATACCACATTACCAGCCATACACAATACAAATAAGTACATACAGCCAATTATTAATAGTCACACAAATATTCTCAATTATCGATTCTCACAACATATTCACAGTATAGGGTAGTTTTGAATGGATATTTATTTACCATACCCATTTCTAAATTACAGACAGTGGCTTTGATTCCAAACCTCAGAGGCAGATGTTGTACAGTAATCAACACTGGCAGATATATAATTATCCTCTGTCGACTCCCGTACACACTCGTTAACACAATTCAAGAAGATAACCTGTTGTCCGTTTAGAAATACGGCCTCATAAGATCAGTCGTCTAAAACAGTTCTGCTCGATGCTTCACATGGACTCAATACAAAAACTTTCTACGTTTACATGTAAAAACTCACATTATTAGGATATTAGGGGTACATATAATATGTACCCTTAATATCTTAAATAATTACATGTGAGTTTTTTACGTGTAAACATAGAAAGTTTTTATATTGAGTCCATGTGAAGCATCGAGTTTTTGCACTTTAAATGTCACTTTAATTGTGGAATTGATACATCAGTCTGATACAATGATAGCAAGTGGACAGTATCACTACAGCAGTGAGAAAGTCTACTTCAAGGCACAACTGGTAGAAAAAGAAGTGAGCTGCTAAGCAAAATTCTTCAATGAAGGACTCATTAAAGCATACAATGTAGCAGTGATATTTGAATTTAACTTGTATGACGTTATCCAACAGTTTACTCTAACAATCAAGTATATCGTCATCACCTCTTCAACACAAAAACAGTTTAAATAATTCGTACTCAGGACGTGTCTTGGATTAAGCACAAATTTGCTTTTCCATATGTTTTGGAATACATTTATTTCAAGTGAAGTAATGACTGTCGAATAGGAATATATAATATCTCAAGTAAGGAACATCTGTTCACATTTCTTTAGTCAGATGCTGTATCCAAGTTGCTTTCTTGCCACTTACATATAGAAAAGTTTACAAATGAATTGCTTTCTTTGTATAATAATGAATGTTAAAACGATGTGGTTTCCTCATTGAAATGGCAAGCGCGTAAATCTCTAATACTACATCTAATTTGTCTTTGCTGATGTTGCCTTGTGGTATTGAACAGGAAATTTATTCTTGACTCTCTGATTGTAACCCAGGTAACCCACTTTATGTCGACCTGTTATTTTTTTATTTATAACAGAAGAGAATCAGAGAAACTGTTACATTGGTTAGAGCTGAAGGGAGGCCGGAAGAGTCGAGAGTAAGTTGACAAGGGAGCTATTGAGCTTTTGAAATTGAAATTATCCAATTATTCTCTTCTGGGGTGTTATGTATGTGTATATGTATATATATATATATATATATATATATATATATATATATATATATATATATATATACCACCTAAATTTGTCTTATTGATTAGTAGTTGTAATTAGAACTAAGGGCTATACACTTCTTTCCACCATCCCACTAACGGCTGGGGAGCATTCTGTTTTTCACGGGCTTTTATGATCCACTATAATCCCTCATCGTCCAATACCAAGTTCGCGGTTGATGTCTTAATCAGATGGCAGCCTATTTATTGGTGGATTTTGAATTGGAGGTCTTCCAGTTTTTCATCCATCACATTACTATGGAGCTAACGCCGTCTATTCCACGCTGTGCCAGGTGACCAAGTGTTGTTAGTTCCATATTGTTGCTTCTGAATAGATAAAAAACTAACATTTTCAATGACTACAGACATTTTTATTTTTCACACACCAATAGTAAGCTTTATCAGACAACTGGGGTGAGCTACACCTATGGAGAAGTAATCAAGGACTGTGTTGTAAACCTCCAAATCAATCAAATTATCTTTGTTTGTAAATGTTTCCCTTCTGCATCACCCCTCACCAGAATGTCCCCCGCGTGATCCGCGCCACGGATAAATAATCCATTCGGGCACTGGATCAGACAATTATTTACCCATCCACCCGTTTACAACCCGAGTCGATCAACCACATCCCATTTCAAGTGTCAGTACTCGGGGCATTATTATTATTATATAATACACTGTTTGTTCACCAGCAGAGAAGATATGCTCCAAACAGCTCGTATACAATGTTTTTGGTTGTTGTTGTCATGAGGTTCACCCATGTAATGATTTCCTGGCTATAGTCAGTATTGATAATATTTGATAAAAGAAATTGTATACGACCTGGTTGGAAATTATTGTTAGAACGAGGCCAACTCTCTACTTTTGAAAATATTTAAGGAATCGTCAGACGATCCACAATCTTTAACAAAAATGTATTATGGTCTTTCTTTGATCCCAGCTGCTGCTGAAGTTCAAACAGTCTGTATCCATTATGTGCGTTAGCTAGTTCTATCGATGCCTTTGAGGTTTTTCACAATCAGCATCCTATCTCTTCACACACAGGCATCGTGCTGATAGACGTCTTGTGATAAAAGAATACCTTCGGCCGGCAGCGGGAAAATATGGGCCTAAGCCGGCTGAACTTCGACCTGGCCCAGTTCTGCTGAAGACCACTAGCCATCTGATAAAAAAGTAAAAAGCGTTCCGCTCACTATCCGATTTTCTTCATATTTTTCTTCTCATTTGGTTTTCGGTCATGATGCAAGCTGCAACAATTTGATCTGTTCAGTTGATTTTGTTATGATGAATGGAGTTTCAGTTCTGTTTTCTTCAAAACAATATCCACAAAATGTTGTTTGCAGTTACTAAATTTGTGCTATATTCACATGGATACAGGTAGTCAAGTTGGTGGTCAGAATTCGTTTTTTCATGTTAAAAACTTGTTATCATTTGAAATTTAGAAAATTTAGCGCGAGGCATTTCGAGTCCTTTGAGGTTTTGAAAGTTGCAGCCAGTATCTGCTTTACTAAAGATTACGTTTATATTGTGCACAAACCGAACAGCGTCGTTCCGCTCAGCGAACATCAGTGGCATGAAGTGTACGGATTCGTGTTCGACCGTCTACGTGCAGTACGCCAGGACATGACAATACAGCAGATACAGGACAGTTGTGGAGTGAGAATCCTGGAACATGCCACCCGGATCATGATCTTTGCCAATTACAGGTTTGATAAGCCTTCCCGTGATATTCCGGAAAAAATCTGTAATATAAGAACGCCATTTCTTTTCACTTGTACTAACTTCTACTGCTAAGTTCTAGTTAGCTTTGTTCTATTTTGTTGTTGTATTTTTTGAAGCCATTATCTTTCCATGGATAACTTTTCTGATTGCAAATGATCTAAATTCATCCAGACCGTATATGTGGTATTCCTTACCCGCTGTTAATCAGTAATAATTATTGTCTTATTGGAACAAAGTCCTGCATATAGAAAGAGGTGAAACAAGTTCAGATGAAATGCCAGTGTCAATATAATTACACTTGTATAGACTATTCTTATGCAATACTCTGTTCGGTTTCCTATAGATTAAAAATAACAACCGGGAGCAAAAACTGAACGATTGAATATAAATAAGATTATATATCCTAATCCATTCTGAAACTATTCGGTAAAAATCGACAAAAGTACAGAATGGTCGTCGAACCGTGAAACCGTGACCTCGGTTATTAAAAGACGTTATGATCTATACTAACCGTGATAAACGTCATTTCCAAAGCTGATGACGTTATGACCACGTCTTGTTATGGGTTTGCGATGACGACGATGATAATTGATGTTTTACGGCTACTTTTGTGCACATGGTAGGCTAAATGGGCCGAGCGACCTCCAAAGGTAATGAACCTTCAGATATGCCCATGCTGAGGTGTGTGTGTGTGTGTGTGTATGTGTGTGTGTGTGTGTGTGTGTGTGTGTGTGTGTGTGTAATTGACACAACGCGGACGAATATTTAAAGTATATTTGAAACTTCACAGAGAAAGCACCATAAATTACTATAAACCTTGTTTATTTATTTTCTATCGATCAGCTAATTATCTCTTCGACAACTCGGAAGATATCATTACGTCCTCTTTTATATCGTCAGATTGTGCCAAGAGCCACTCACTAACTTTGACCCGAACATCAATGCCACTCACATACAGGAGAGCCTGAAGAAGTTATTGAATTTGTACGAAGACGCCAGTAACTGTCGCTGTAACATGGCCGAATTTGTCTCTATCTATCTCCTGTTCAACTTGTGCAGCACCGAAGCTCTCCAGTACGGCTTAACGGTGAAGAAATCATTGAAGTAAGTATTGCCGCGTGTTTTTATGTGTTTTAATTTATTGACAGACAGACATTTCTATCCTTAGTTTCGCAAAAAGATAGAAGCTTGAGTTTGTGTGCGTATATGTCAAGTTCATTTTTTTCTTCTTTTCCGGCGCTGGTCATACAAACACAGGTATGAACCAGATTAGATCCCACAACCTCATGGTTTACAGTGCCATTATATGTATGTATGTATGTCACACAAACACAGGTATGAACTGAATTGGAACCCACAACCTCAAAGTTTACAGCGCCATATTATATATACATATATATATATATATATATATATATATATATATAAAATATAATACATACAATAAAAGTTTGTTATCACGAAATTCATGTGGAACTGGAAATCATTTCGTTATAATGGTAATCCGATTTATCCAAACTCTCAAATCAAATTGCCAAGTGTCCAATATCAGTCGCCAACGTATGGGCGATAACTGGTGAAAATTAAAACAATAACTGTTGTGCTGAAGTTTGTAGAACAGTCTACTTTCAAGATGGTACAGATAACAAATATACAATTATTTCTACACAAGACAGAATTATGTGCATTTCGAACCATCTCATGGTCATACCTAAGAAATAAATTTATGTGTCCTCTCAGACAGAAAGTATTCATACCATAAGAGTCTATAATACGTTTCATTTACAAGACTGGGAGACCGGATAGACCATATTTAGTGCATACATTTATAATATTTCAGCCAAGCAAAATGTGCATTTTACTTATAATTTAATTAACATAAAACACATTTGAATATAAATTAATCAACCCCCTCCCCCTCTCCCCAATAAACTACCCACCCTGGAAACCGCCCTGAGTAAATAATGTTTTATACGAGGTTCAAGATGTAGTTTCTTGAGCGTTTCCATGAGCCTCTTTTTACTGGCCTGAAATTTATCGTTTTTGAACCGCGCAGTGACAGCGTTCTAAGAGAGCCATCTATTAGTTTGAGTTTACACTGGTGGCCATTGTAATACGGGCTGACAGGACATCGGCTCTATTTAAACACGTTTGAAAGGCAGTCGAAAGCTGGCAGTTAGTAATTATCTGGGTTTTTTTTACCAATCGGAATTCCATTAAACACGATCGTCATTAAAAAAAATCATTATTGCCCCAAGGCTTCCAGTTATCACGATGATCGCGTAATAGTGACTGGGTGGCTAATTGAAAATATAACACATACAATTCTAACGTGGAATTTCGTTATAACCAGCGCAGTTTATATCGACGTTTTGCTGCCGGGATCGTAAAATCACTTCTTATTAATCCCGTTTTCGTTGTATGAATTTCGTTATGTCTGAGTGTTTTTGTTTACAATGGAAGTAAATGGGAGCTTGGTCAGACCTGCAAACCATTGCGATTTAAGCTGACTAATTCCCTATATCCCAATTTGTATAACCAACTTTTACTGTATCTATATATATATATATATATATATATATATATATACTGGGGTTGTTTTTCTACATGTATCCTACTGTATTTGGTTCATATTTTATGTTAAATACAGTGTACACCAGTTATAACACGATTATACATAGCGTCTTTGAGATACAACAATCATTATCGATTCACAGGGTCCAACTTTACCGGATCCACGACTGAAAATGTTCCATTGGTTGTAGTTTAAAAAATCGATTTAACATTATTCCCACGGTTATCACTTGACGCGTTATAACACTTGTCAATTGGTGTTGATTATAACAATAATACGCGTATAATAATTATGTTATGGTGATTTAATAATTCACCAACGTAAGCGGAAAGAGAACCCAACTTGAAATCTGGTACCGTAATGATGGAAAAGACGAAAGGAGAATCATGATATTTTTGAATTTGGAAACCAGAAAAATAGTTGGAATTATCAGCGTCAGAGATCCAGACGAGGCAATGTTTATCCGTTTTTTTTAAAAGGCGGGGATAGCTGAATAGTGAAAACACTTGTGATTTGGGATAAAATTAATATATTTAAACAACGTCAACATGGATCGTGTTAAAATAACGGATAATGCTAGATCGGGATACGCGATTGTCCGCGACCGATGTGCACCGGTATTTAAAACGTACACGGACAGAGTGACCTGGTTCCGGATCAGATATGGTACAAAACTGGACGCTAGCATTAACGCCAGACGCACCGAAACGCGAGGGATTCGAGTAGAATCAAAGGCTGCGAACAAAACTCGAAAACTCCGTGCGTCGGGAAAATGTAAGAATCCCTGCCGCTTCCAAGGGTTCTAGTACACGTGTCATTTTGATCGTCTTTCTCCACAATAGCATAGATCTCGCCGCAGTTCTCTCGTTCGATAGCTCTTCTTCGTCCGAACCGAATGACACCGAAACTGTAAAATTATTTACTGTACAACAAGACAACATCCGGCTTAGGAACCTATCGAGGAGGATCGAGATGTGAAGAAAGAACCTGTTCCAATCAGCATCAAAAGCTGTCATCACCTTTCAAACAAACATTACTGTTTACTACATTTGCAGCACCGACATCACCCCATTAGCCTACCTAAGAAAAGATAATAAAGCATTCGGGAAACATTTTTTTTATATATGTGTGTGGATGCCTGAGGGTCTTCTATGTGTGTGCATCATACTAGAATAAACAAAAACGAAGTTCATTCCGTTTTCTACATTATTCACTATTGATGTTGAGCGAGATGACGTTATTTAGCAATAACTTACGAATCGCCAGTTTAACGCGGTACACCCATAACGCAGTCCGCGGTTGTTTCCGGGTTGTTACGTAGTCGTACTGTAATTACGCACCAATTCAGTGTGAGTTGTCTTTTTCCATTTCAGAGATAGCCCCGTTTTCAGTCTGGCATTGTCAGTTAGCCTGGCCTGGTATAAGCGTGATTATTTTCGATGTCTGAAGTTGTCCCGGCGTTTGCCAGTGTTGTGTTCGTGTGCGTTGCATAACAACATGCACATTATCATCAGGTAAATTGATATCAAATATATATGGGATTTCTGCTAGTCGATGATATTTGATATGTCGTTACGTCATTTGGGTTTTTGCTTGTTGTGATTTCGGTGTATTGTTTATAGAACATCGAAAGGAATCAGTTTTACACTTTATAAGTGATAAATCAATGAGGAACGGTTATGCGTACATCTGCTTTACTCTCTCACTCAGGCACACGCGCGCATACATTATATCCAGTACATTGCCATAAATATGTAAATTTGAGATAACTCCTGGAAGTAAATTGGCACACAACAGAAGAGCTCGCTGTTGTGTGTGTATATGTGTTTCATATATATATATATATATATATATATATATATAGACAGACAGACAGAGAGAGAGAGAACGAGAGAGATTAATTATCTTGTAAAATATAAAAGTTAAATCAAACAAGGTTCCCTGTTATCAAGTATACAGTGCATCACACACACACACACACACACACACACACACACACACACACACACACACACACACACACACACATCTATCTAGAGTTTGAATTCACGGTTCGAGGTGCCTGTGCCTTATTACACACAGTTAAAACACAAAGAGAGAGTGTGTGTGTCTCTGTGTGTCTTCTAACTAGCTCATCATGGCTGTTGTTGTCTATTTTTCAGACAGAGTCTACACATAATGTGTAGCGCGTACAATAACAAAGCTCTGTCGGTGCCAGTGAAGGAGATCAGCAGCATACTTCAGCTTAATAATGAAGAACACACCAAGTCTCTGTTAGAACTCTGCGGTCTAGAAGTGATACCTGGTAAAGGTGTCCGATTTATGAAAGCCAGCTTCCAGTCGGACGTCCTGGTAAGTTGTACAACATGTTGTTGTTGTACTCCTCATCTAATGATGGCAAACAGTAAAACCATCCTCGGTACAATATCGGAATTCTTCTTAAATATAGGTGGTCTCTTAAGGCCGGTCTCTCTGCTTCCAATGGGTACTGAACTGGATTTTGTAAGATTGTTGTTGTTGTTAGCATTATTAGAATACATTTTCATGTGTGGATCATTCATCAGTTAATAGGTGGTTCTGTGAGTGTGTTGGCGTAAAATGTTGTTTGTTATGGCATTTTTATACACGTATTTCCTGTTGGATGTTTCATCATTTGCTTCCCGGCCTCCAAAAAGCAGCCACTTAGCGATTCACCCACCACCACTGCCATTGCTAATGTAAATCTCACCTGTGCCTGTGCGGTGTTTCATCTGATAAACTCGTCTCCTTTGCTCACCTGGTCACTCGATCACTCACCAGTTGTAGATCAGAGGTGTTTCGTTTACTGACTCAGGATTCAGACCCCCCCCCCTTACACTTATCTTTAATGAAGCAGAAGCGCAGGACGATGGAGCGAAATGATCCCGATGACTGTCAATGTCAGAATGTTTTACGGC
Source organism: Paralvinella palmiformis (assembly GCA_025642065.1). Taxonomy (NCBI): domain Eukaryota; kingdom Metazoa; phylum Annelida; class Polychaeta; order Terebellida; family Alvinellidae; genus Paralvinella; species Paralvinella palmiformis. The sequence goes on from JAODUP010000106.1 coordinate 22,451, forward strand.
GTTGTTTACGTGAATATTTTACGTCATCGGGGAATGTTTAGAGTGATTTGACGTGCAGAATCGTTGACACTTCGCAAGATTCACAGTTTGGAAATGAAGACTCACCAAGCATCTGAATAATTTAAGAGTATATACTATACCCGCACGTGTACCAACTTAATTCGCTTAAATATGCTGGATTATTTCCGCATTGCACTGAGGTTGGAATTCGGTGACTAAAAGACAACGTATTTATTCAATCCTCAATTACACGTACATTAACTAAACATTTATTACCTGACGTCCCCCCCCCCCCCCCTCCAGAGAGACAAACTTGTAGGCTGTCCCAAGTATCGAGACTCCTCAAGCCTGGAACAAGAGCAAAAGCACGTACATACTGAATGGAAGTCAAACTACTAAATGTTTGTTTAGTGTTTAAACATAATTTTGTTGTATTTTTTTGGCTGGGGATTGAGGGACCAGAGTAGCTAATGATGTCTTCCCTCTGGACCCAAATAAATATTATAGCTGGGAAAGCAGAAGTTTGTATGAGCGTGTCTTTATGGGCGCTTGTCTAAGGCAGGTTCCCAATTTTTTTTTACATCGAGTTGTCCAAAGGGTTTGTGATTCAAAATATGATTAAGATTTTCCATGCCACTGAACACTTTCGTCACCGTGCTAAGCGGCAAACTAATGTTACACAACATCGCAGCATGGTGTGTCTGGTCTAGTGGTAACCGTATCTGTTAGTCTGACAGCTCAGCCGTTATACCGGTAGCCACTGTTGAGGCGGGTTCTAGGTTCGAGTTGAATTTGGTGCTCTTTAAGGTTTGAGACCATCAGCGAGCCTTAAACTCGTTAAATCATTACTATATATTCTGAGAGACTATAAAAATAGCATTGATAAACAGCTACCACAATTTCAACGTTTCTTATAGTTGAAAGTTGAAAATAAATACACTACCATTAGTGATCGTGTGTGAAAGTGCTTATATGATATAGACTTGACTGAACAGTCCGTGCTTCTCTTCCGTAATGTTGTCTCTTTTATAACAGCCTATCATCCATTTTTCGTGATATCTCATGCAATATGGTTTCTTTCTCACTCGGCACATTTAGGCTACGATGTGCACAAAAGTGGCCGTAAAATCATCATCAATCATCATCCGATGATTTGTTGGTGAATGTTGTGTGTGAAACGATATATATATATATATTTGCAAAATGTAGCTTTATGTATTAGATATAATCGGATAGATACAGATGTATTTAACCAAATAATTGTCGATGTTGTACGGCCGAAGTTAACGATGAAACACCCTTCTGACGTAGTTCGGCCGGGGCTGAACCGAGGCGCCCTCGATCTGTGGCCAACCGCGCTACCAGTTCGGCCACGGTAGCACTGCCATCTAAACAAATAAATTCGGGGCCAGACTGTCGTAATCTAAGTTTTTCGATTTTGTCTGCAGTTTGCCGATCTAGAATTTTGTATAAGAGATGATGGCTTGTATGTTGTCTGTCCGTTCGTCTCCGTGTACCCAAAGAGAGGGGTCAATAACCGGTTTATTATTATTATAATGTTTTAGATGCCTCGGACCTTGCATGATTCCGTTGAAGAAGACCTACAATGGGAGGATATATCACGGCTTCTTCTTGGCAACGATTGTCAGTGTTTGACGTCAGATGACACGTGACAAGTAAATAGCTTTCTGGTTAAACCGTTTTACGGAGTGTTGGGTTTTTATTTGAATTTATTTTCGCGTTTTTATGTCTAAATTTTATATGGATATTGTATTTATGGCTGGAAGTTTGAGAGATTACATCTGTTCGTTACTGTGATTGGTTGGATAACCTTAGTTTGGTGTGTATTGCTGAAATAAATATTTTATTTGTGTACATGCGCACGTGTATTTTAGGATATATATATATAAATATATATGTGGTAGCATTGGTTCAGAACATCAACACCTAAATATCTTTTTAAATTTATGCCTCCATAAATCTATGCATAAATAAATTTATATATATTTAAACCTAAACGTTAAAAAAATCTACTCATCTATACATGCGTAGACATATATATATATATATATATATATATATATGTCTGGGCTACTCATCAGCCTCTGGGACTAAGCTAATCCCCTTTCCGTACTTGACAAATGTGTCACCCCCACGGGAAACCGTTTGTATGCAGGCTACGTACAGAAAGCGGAAACATACAAAAAGTGTCATTTGACACCGCAACTCGCAGTAAACAACACGTGCCTGTGGTTCAATGATAAGTCCATACATATATAACATGATAACTGTATTGACACCACGGTTTACACTGAACAATACTTTTCTGTGGTTCAGAAGGAACCTATACATCGGCGTATTTGGACACCACAGACGTTGACCTCGGCTTCATTCTGGGTTCTAATAACTAATCACATTCTACCTATATTGTGTGTGTGTGTGTGTGTGAGAGATAGATAGTGTGAAGGCTAATATCTGCAGGTGTGCCACTCGTGTGATATTACTGTTCCTAATAAAAGTGCTGTTTTTGTTTTGTTGCAAAATGATTAAATGTGTGTTTTGGATTCTCTACCCGGTACCTTCTTCGCTGAATTATTGATCAACTAATTAATTACTGGTTACAGCAATTAATTGACTGATAGACATTAACTGATAATACTCTGTTAATTAGGCGAGCTGCCCTCACCCGATTTGTTCGACTACTCGACATGGTTTTATACGATATACTCTACAACGAGTCGTAGTTAATATGTGCAGGTAGTTATATGTTATCACTAAAGGTATTATTTTTAATTCAATAGAATAAGTGCCAAATTATATGTATGTATATATATATATATATATATATAATGTTACATACATCTGTATAATAAGATAATATATATATAACCTTAATATTCAACTAATGCGTGTATTAATTGCTAACTGAGATTTAATACACATTACCTGAAAATTTCAGTTAATATACATAATACCCGATTATACAGTTTAACACACACAAATATATATATATATATATATATATATATATGTGACAGTACTTATTCTATCAAGAATTTAAAACGCGGTTGTGGGTCAAACCTTTAGCGATAACATGTAACACACACATACAAACACAGGGTGCTAGATGAAAGACCATCCTGCTATCGATTCTGTCAGATCGGAAAAGTTTAAACGTCTCTGGATTCTTTTGTCGGACATATCGAACCACGGATTGATTAATGATAATCTGGTGGGATGGGATAATACTGTTTTATGTTTGATGATAACGACTGGATCTGGCGTGTACAGATTAGCTAATCTTCACAGGTTTGGGGTACAGGTTTATAAACATTGCTTGTGTGGAAGAAATTATGTTTAATTCGCGGTATATATATATATATATATTTCATATTTAAGACATGAGCGCTTCTGTGATCTAGCGGTAGCCTGTTGGACCACAGATCACTACCATCCGGGTTCGAATCTCGGAGTGGGCATATCTGAAGATTGTTTCATCTTTGACTTCGCCTCATTACCTTTGGAGGTCGCTCGGCCCATTCAGCCTACCATTTGCACAAAAGTGGCCGTAAAACATCATCATGATCATAATTAAAACATATTCAGCCAATCATTTTGTGCTTGGATTTATCGTATATCATTTACTCACCATTTTAGTGCATCATCCCAAACTTATGAATGTTCATTGAACATCCATCAGTTTGACATTACCCTTATTTTGTGCACTTCTACGTAATGCATACTAACCGGTGACCCGTCATTTACAGCTTATGATTATGAAATATAACAAGTGCGAATATTATTTAAATTTAATGACTGGCGACCAACCATTAGGGGATATCAATTCCAATGCGGTTGTCATTTTTTAAATTCTTCCGACTGTACAATAATTGTCCAACAATTAGCCATCATTAGTCAGAAGTAACGAGCTTCCGACGAGACTTGTACGTTTTTGAACCGTCAAGTGCCGTTCGGTGATACTCTACAGGAAATTTACTATGCAGTAAATCGTAGAAAGCTGCACACTTTGTTTATTACTCGAAAGGAAATTTTTGAACAGCTGCGTATTGTTAATAAACTTGAAACTTTTAAGCCGTCTCCAGCTCCACTCAACCGTTCCACAAAGTGGAGTCTGCGGCGATGCGACTGGATTCGAGATGCAGGTACTCTTAACGTGAGCTCAGGGTTCTGTCCATTCATTCCAGGTAGATCGGTAGTATCATCTCAGATTTTTCTTTATTTAATAATTTCGTATTATTATACATTTGATTGTCCATATTTGTTGTAGCTTCGTATATGTCGAAACTAATTGTTTTCTCGAATAAGTTCAGGGTTTTATAGAGTTTTACCCGAAGAACTAGTGTTATAGTATTGTTGTTGCTAATATTACCTGGATGTTGTTGTTCGACAACAAATCATCGGTATAGTAGGCTATCTATATACCTTCACCTCTCTCGATGTTTGACATATGCTAGCTAAGGCCAACCGCAGCACGGTAGATTGATGAATATTTGTGTAAACACCCAAGTTCGAAGGCTAGGTTTTGGTGGTTGATGAATCTCCCAAACATAATAACAACGTATAGTATTGGTTTATGGATGTATAGGTTTATGAGTTTCTAAGTGTATGGGTGTATAATATTTTAGATATACATATTTTTAGAGTTATCCAATTTCTAGAGATATAGCTTATGGGCAAATAGTGTTTCGAGTGTTTAGTATTTAGTTATTAGAATGAGTATTTGGCTTTTTGTGTGCCTCATTAGCCAAGCTGTGTCAACGAGTGTGGGCGTGTATGTGTGTCGAAAATACACACACATATATGCACACATTATGGAAGATAGAACGAGGTGTTTGGTTGGCCTGTGTTTATTTATCTAAATCGAAGCATCATTTTACGTCTACGTAAACACGCGTGTTTATTACAAGACAACAACACTAACGTCGGGACATCTAGTCGCTACCTAAGATCACCCACTTGAAAAATTAAACATATTCTACCACCACCACCACCAGCTTCTCGTCGAGTAGTAATATCAACACACACACACACATCGGACCAAGAGCGTTTGCTGTACTCGGTAACTAACTACTGCAGCACTGACGACCTGATGACATCTGCCGACCGTCATCGTTTAGCTTTATTGTATAATTGAGGCGATCTTTTGCTGCTGCTGCTGCTGCTGCTGCTGCTGCTGCTGCACATCGAGTAACACCCTACATATGTCGCGTATTCATTCATTTTCTCACATCCGAAATCCAATACGATCGCGTGGCAACGGTTTCCCGTCCATTATTTTAGAAAAAAAAGGAAAATGCGTACGAAATCAATTCCACTCGGCTACTTCCGCCATGTGTCGTCATCGAATCCCGATGACGTTCCAACTCGGCGAACTCGGCAGAATCTCTAGTCGACTCCCGCACGTCTAGACTATAGCTAACAATCCCGGAGACTCGCTAAAGCCCGTACGTATTCTGTACATTAAGCTAGTTGTCGGGCTACGGGTAAATCCATGCGTCGTGTGACAATTGAGTGAATTGAATGGAAGGCGAGAGAAGTTTCGACGTTCTGCTCGTTTCGGCAGCAGAAGATGATGCTCGGTCGGTCGGTCGGCATTGAGCAACGTTCTGGTTAGTGTTTAGCGTACGACCGGCGACGGATGACCGGCCTTCACGTCGAGCGATTGGTAGCAATAATGGCTACACGCCGGTAAGGACGAAGGTGGCTCCTCTCGACGGCGTTGTGGCCGTTTCGTTGGCCGGCCACCGCTCTGCGCCATTATTACGAGGGAAGCTGTATTAAATATCCCATCACCTATTAGAGTACGGAGCTCGCAGAAGGCCCTCCACAACCTATGCCGTCCATAAAACGAGAACTCGTCGAGGAAGCGCCACTAAGCGGACAACTAAGAAGATCACGGCTCTAACTGCTAGTAGCATCGTATCCAAGGATGGTGCCGCATCTGCGAGGATTCTGCGCTTCGGCGTATATAATGGGATCATTGGCTGGACACACACACACACACACCTATACACACACACACACACACACACCTATACATACACAGACGCGTGTTTCAGGTGTTCATTGATATGTTGTCTCTAGGCATCCCAGGAGCGCTGATGTGCTTGGATACTGCTCTCCGTTCTACCGTTGGTAAATTAAACATCTCATCTGCGTTTGTTAGTTAATACTGTTGTTTCATTGGATATATATATATATATATATATATATACTTCGCCGAGTCAGCACCTGACATGAGTGCTGCCAATGCGGTTTATCACCCAGCAGCGGCGTGAATATCGCTTAAGGCTGCAACCACAAAATGGGAAAACTCAGAGAAATTGAGCGACCCCCGCGATACCAACCGCCGGGACCCGACCAACCTCTAACAACACAGAAACGGGGGGAATCTTGGAAAGGGGCAAACCTCCCCTAACCTAACAGACCCTAAACAAAGGTCGAAGGAGGGAGAAGAGGGGACGGGTGAATCTCTTAAACCGGCAGAAGTTATTCTACACGCTTCAGCTCAGCTTAAGCGGCCTCGAGAATAAAAATGCTCCCGAAGATACTCCAGATTGGAACATCTAACCGAGGAAGAATAACCGACGGACGCTCAGTGGGAAGAAACAGAGAAAGAGGGGTGGGGAACAGTGAATTAGAGAGGTGTCTGGTCGGTGTATTATCATACACACCTTTCGGCCATCTTTTAGCCCGATTGTGGCACAGTGCCGTTGTTAGAGCGCCTGCGGCAAAACAGACGTCTGAGACGCGACGGTCGCCAGAACTCCGATATCGATCCCCGAGTAATAATATTTCTTTAAGCAGACAAAAGGGTCACCGCCGTAAGCGGTAGGAGAGACGTTGTTGTTGTTGTTGTTGAGGTCGTTGTCGTTGTGGCTGCTGATGTTATTTTCGGTACGACGACCCGGACCTGCTGTAGCGTCGATAATGGCCTGGTAGGATGCACACGCGCGTGCGCGGGCACACACACTCACACATGGGAAATGGACGAGAGTATCAGATATAGAACAACAGATAGACAAGGAGATAGATAGCTAGGGAAGAGGGACAGTTATAAATAATAACAACACTGATATCGAATAAACCATAAGGCTCACTGGAAGACAATGTCCGGTACGGCGAAGTGTCATCGTCAACTTGACGAATACATCTGTCAGCAGTAACAGCCGCGACAGACAACTGGAGCGTAAACAGCCGATAGTCCAGCTGGACTTCGCTGAGCCGCTAGAATAAGCCTACAAATCGGAGATAGCGATGACACGACACGTCGGCGAACGGTTTCCGGATCCCGACGGAACTCGGTATCGTTCTCCGGTTGGCGTGGCGATGGGAGACTCGGTTAGCGGGCCAGAGACTCGCCGATCCCGATCAGCCAGCCAGTGATAAGACGTACGGCTATGGCCGCTCTGCGTAGTCGTCACGTGGTTCGGCCAGAATGGGGATGATAGTTGCCGGTGTGGCGTAAAGTCCGATATGACGCGGGCCGAATGTCTTTATCCCGTTAATGGCGAATCCCATTAATGGTGATCCCATTAATGGTGGTTGGTCAGTGATACGTCGTCGTGTCTGATCCGGTGTTTTAAGGTCTCCCGCGGCGCTCGTAGTAGCGACTATCCCGTCCACATGCGCCCGGACGATGTCTGACCCCGGACTGGACCAGTTCTACGTTTTCTACGTTTCCATTGTCCCGAGACGTGTACAGATCACGTCATCATCATCATTTGGCGAGGCTGCGTGGAGTATCATCATCATCATCATGACTATTATTATTATTATTATTACATTTAATTAGAGTCAGCATGAACGCATTCGGAGAACAAAACGGACGACAACAGACAATTCCATTAACCTGAAAACTTTCACGTTCACTAAATGTACATCCCGGTATAGCCGCTTCACTGGATACGCGATATTCCGTAGTGGTTAAAACCATCATCCGCCGCCATCCCCGACACCCGCCAAACCGTTCCCCCCCCCTCCTAAATACACCCCCACCCCACCCACTTTACATAAGCGTCATTGGAGGACGAATGTGTACGTCCTTAGCGTCGCGCACACGAACTGATACAGTCAGTTCTACGATTGTTGAGGCCATCGTGAGGTATCTAGAAGATGGTAAATATTGTTTTGTTTGTTTGTTTGTTTGTTTTTGTACAGCCATCGAGAGAGAGAGTACAGAGACACCGTGAGCTGGGCGCAAACGATTGATGGTGTACGTCATCACGGCGTTAACGGCGATATACGGACTCCCTCCCTCCACCTCCTGCTGCTCCTCGTCTCTATCCTCATCAGGATGAGAGCGAGCTGAACGTTTGGCAGAATGCTGCTGATAGAAGCGTCACGACAGTAACTGTCAGAGGATGGACGCCGTGAGTTGAGGTACTGGCGCAGGCAACTTGGCAGCCTGGATTGTTATCTGCAAATAGAGAGGACAGATATGAGACAGGCTTTCTGTTAACGTCGATGGTCACAGAATATGGAAATACGGCTAATATAGGCGAGCCACCACGCCAGCCCTCGCTGTGTGTTTTTGCGTGCGTGCGTGCGTGCGTGCGTGCGTGCGTGCGTGTGTAGGTGTGAACCACGACAGAAAAAAAAGTGCGTGGGCGTTGGCGTTTCTCTTTTTGTTTATTTGATCGACTGATTTTACATCAAAGAGTGAGTGAGTGAGTGAGTGAGTGAGTGAGTGGTGCCGTTCTCCCTAATGTTACACCGGCGTGACATTACAGAGTAGTGCAGCGGCGATCCAGAACAATAACAAGGCAATATCACTCACGGCAACCATCCCACTTTCTCAGTTTCGGGATTAGCTCTCGCCAGAAAGAGCACTTTCGATCCCGAAGGCCGTCCAACACGATGGCCGGCGACGTGGTGTTAAGGACGACATATTTACGCGATTCCGGGCTGTACTGCGGCCAATGCATGACCATGGATCCTCCGTCCTCCCTCTTGGTAGGGTTGCTGAAAAATGATCGATGTTCATCCATTAGACAAGACATGATTCTAAACGCCATCGCCGTCTAACAATTACGTATCTTCCCAGCTTATAACTAAACGGAGGATTGACCCATTTGGGACGACAGACAGTTAGTGACAACCCGACCTAGTTTCAGTCCGTGTGGACTTTGTTCTTGTTCTAAACCCGATTCCCCAGCTCCCCCCTCCCCAATATCCCGTACTAAAGGATCTTGTAGTAATTCACAATAATTCGGCTATTTAATTTATTGTCTTATCTTTGTCGTATTTATACTGAAGATGCAGCAACTTTTTGTTTGCTTTTTGCTAGTCGGGGCCCTTTGTTAGAGCTATAATAATAATAGTATTACTATGACAATTAACGTTATGATTAATATATTATGAATTATTTAGTATTATAACAGGTATTATTACTACTAATTTATAGTTCCGGGGGAGCATTCCACCAAATTATTTCCACCTATTTCTTAATTGGTTATTGGAAAACTGCGAATCAAGCCATTGCCCTGATCTGGTTATTAATACTCCGCGCATATCATGAGGCCGAACCAATAGCGTGGCTGGCCACAGATCTCTCGTATCCGGCTTCACTATATCTGAGGTTTGCTTCATATTCCATAAAAGTGCCCCCTCCAAAAAAAAACACCATCAACCGCTACTAACCACCACCACCACCACAACAACAACAGTCCGGATTTCCGCCCGTCGTCGTCGCCGGCGCCCATCCGGACCGCTCGGCGAGCCGCTTACCTCGTCTTGCCGAAGTTGGTCCACAGCTGGACGACGCGCTGCGAGAGCTCCTTCTCGGGCATCGTGTAGTTGAGGGAGTCGTTCAGCGGCTGCCCGAAGACGGTGTCGATCTCGTAGCCGTGCAGCGCGCCCATCCAGCGAGGCCACGGGCTCCGCGAGCTGACGTGATCGAACTGATAGACGTAGACCGGCTGACCGCTCTCGGCGTAGGCCCGGGCGAAGTTCAGCGTCGGGCAGATGAAGTTGTAGTCGCCCATAATGTCGTCCATAATGTCCATGTAGGAGAGCCGCCTCGTGTAGTGGTACGGGTACTTGTACTCGTAGGCGACGATCTCGCCGATCAGCCGGTCGTCGTTGCCCATCAGCCGGCGGACGCCCCGCAGGTATTTCTCCTCGGTGTCGATGCTGTTCCGGCTGAGGTTGTAGAGCTTCGGCAGCGAGAACGGCAGGAAGTAGGCGCCCTCGTCGTGGTTGACGCCCAACAGTATGGGCACCGGCTTGAAGCCGGCGTCGGCGACCAAGTCGACCGGATGACGGCGGAGGAAGTAGCCGTCGACGATCGGCGCGAGCGGCGTCTGCAGCACCGACTCGTCGACGACGCTCCACATCTTGCTGGTCATCTCGTCGACTGAAGCACGCCTCATGCAGAGCAGCACCTGCTCGTCGTCGTCGTCCGCCCGACAGCCGACCATCGACGCGATCTCCAACGACTTGGCCTTGGCCGACTGCCGGGTGTCGAGCGCCCACGGGCTCAATGCCGTCGCCGACTGCATGATGGCCCGATGGAAGGTCTCCTTGGACAGCGGCGACAGTAGGTGGAAGCTGACGCTGGCGGCGCCGGCGCTCTCGCCGAACAGCGTTATTCGCCGATTGTCGCCGCCGTAGTCCCGGATGTTGTTGAAGATCCACTGCATAGCCAGCTGCTGATCGACGAGGCCGACGTTGCCCGGCGCGCCCGATACGCCCAAATAGAGGAAGCCCATCACGCCGACCCGGTACTGCATCGAAACGACGACGACGTCGCCTTCGGCCGCCATGATCCGGCCGTCGTACCAGTCGAGCGTCGACGTGCCGCCGTAGAAGCCGCCGCCGAAGATCCACACCATGACGGCCCGAAGTCGGCCGGGCGTCGGCGAAGTCGGCTGCTGGCGCCGGGTCGGCGTCCAGATGTTCAGGTAGAGGCAGTCCTCGCTGATGTTCGTGTTCGGGTTCCACATGGTGACGCCCTCGAAGCTGTTCAGCGAGTGGTCGATCACCTGCGGGCACGCGTTCGGCATCTCCGTGGCGTCCCAGACGCCCGACCAGCGACCGTAGCTCTCGGGCCGCTGGAATCTCAGCGTACCGACCGGCGGCTTGGCGTACGGTAGGCCCCAGTAGGTGTCGACTGTCTTACCTAACACCGTCTCCGTGTAGCCGCACACCTTGCCCAGGCGGGTCTTCAGTTCGACGGTTTGTCGTCTCGTCGACGCCGCACCGAGTACCGTCGTCCAGCCAGCGATCCACATCATCAGACATAGTAGCGCATCCATAATAGCATCGATCGATCGATCTGTCTATCTGAAAGAGCATACGGATTGATAAGATTCGTAATCAATCAACCAAGTTACCGATCAATCGATCGATCGATCAATCAATCAATCACTGTATATATATATATATATATATATATATATAACGGCGGTGAATATGAAACCATATACCATTTAAAATGTAAACATAATAACGGAAGTATCTATGGTGCTACCCAGTTTTCACAATTTAGGTCTTTCGTCATGTCAGAAGTCTCGCAAGGCGAAGTGTCGGCCCTCATTTATTTTTTGTCCTATTAAATTCGAGGTATTTCTAATTGCGCCATCTGTAAGTTTTACCACAAACCCTGCTGTCGTAAACATACCGAAGTAATATAAACACGGCTGTTTATCGGGCACTCTTCTGCACGTTAAGGGGAATTTATACCCCAGACCGTCGCCGTAGGGCAGGGCCTAAAATGCCGTGCCCTACAGCGACGGCCTGGGGTACGTAGTCGGTCAATTTCCCTCCCAAAATATACGGAAGATCCCGCAAACATCATAAACGAACAGCCAGTGATTATAATGGAACAATACATTGTCTAGTTACACGACCTTATGATGATGTCGTCATCATCATCATCACCATCATCATCAACAACAGGTCGTGGAATTAGTTTTGCTGTCAGTCATTTTGCTGACGAAGATGATGATGATGATGATGATGATGGTGATGGTAATGATGATTTTGTTTGCTATAGACTCGTTATGATGATGGTGATGCTACTGATTATAAAGAAGAAGATGATGCTAATAATGATGATGATGATGATGGTGGTGGTGGTGTTGACATTGTTAATGGAGAAAATGTTGTTCGCAATATTTGATGTTGTTGTTGTTGTTGTTGTTTATGTTCACGGCGAAGATATCTTCTGTCTAGACATTAGAGTAGGTGAAGATGTGCGCCTTTTAATTTAGGGATGTGGCTATCTCTTCGTATAAAAGCTTTCTTACGAAAAAGCCGAGAAGTCTTACATTCAGAACCCCCCCCCCACACACACACACACACTGACCGCCCACATACGTGTTGACAATTAAGCAGTTACGTAATTTTGTATCTGCGTTTCGTTTAAACCAGGTTCGAACTCAGCCAGATCTTGAAGTTTACAGCACAGTACTCTTCTCGTGGCACTGTCCAAGCACATAACCAGATCTACACTGGGTCGGCGAAATATTGATTTTACCATGATTGCTATTTGGGGAATTGGTTTCAAATGGTGTACACAATGGTAAAAATATACATAATAATAATAATAATAATAATAAAACTTCTATTGCGCCAATAACCTCGAACAGAATCGGTGAAGACAAGAAACTATGCTATATGATGACTTAACATGTTCAGAAAGTAAATTCCAAAGGGTAGGGACAGAAACTGAAAAAGCACCAGTCCCAGTATGAGTTTTAACCCTGGAAAGAGAGAACGAGTGAAAACCAGATGAACGGAGATCTCTGGGATAGGGTGTTAAAGAAAACATGGAAAATAGATATGAATATTCTCCAGAAGATAGAGTTTGATAGGCAATAGTGCAGAGTTTGAAAATTATGCGAGACTATACATACACATAATAGGTGAGCATTATTTGGATAAATACAGAACTAATCATATAAATATAAGTTTTATCTGAATTGGCGCTAATTGGTTGATATATATTTTTTTTTTGGGGGGGGGGGTCCGTTAAAACATTAATCTTATTTTCAGGTCAATTTATCTCGACTCACTTCGCTGGTTATGTTTTTCCCGAGGTTTCTGAAATCATGAGTGATTGACGTAGAACCTGCTGTTTTATGGATTTCCACATCATGGGAGATCGAATTACATGGTGAGTTCGTTCAGAAATTCGTATACAGTCGCGCAAAACGGTTCATAATATATATATATATATATATATATATATATATATATATAATGAATGTTGAAATAACTGATGTAAGGTCCGAGCTTTTTGTACGTTGTGTATACAATCACCGAGGTATGTTACATCCGGGAATCTCGGCGGGTTGTATATGTGCTATATTACAAACTCTGGACACAGACTGTCTATAATAATTTTCAGCTATATATATATATATATATATATATATGTATATGAATAAGTCGAAACAGACGATTAACTGTATACCAGCCTCACCGCTAGGCGGCGCCGTGTAGGCGTAATTACACGTTACTATGAATGGTATGTTATTTTATTATATTTAAATGTTCAAACAAGTTCGCTTTTCTCGTTTTCTTCTTCTTCTGTGAATGAAACGAGTCTAAACATTTAAGAACTGCGGCCAGACAGCCTCAGTTGTGCGTCGGCGTCAATGTTTACGAACTGCAATGGACATCGCGACCGAGAAGAAGCGACGTAAATCGTGATTAAGACGCAACGAGCGAAAATAGCCGAATAAGCTGGAGTGGCGTTTTTAGTGTCGCCGAATTGTGGTCAGATGCGAACAACTCGGTGAGCAGTTAATCTACATGTAGAGCGATAAACTGTAATCGGCACAAATAATAGTAAAATTAATAGCTGTTGTTGTTGTTGTTGTTGTTGTCTTTGCTGTTATTGTTATCGTTAATGCTCCCATAGACGTATGCATTTATTCAACACCATAGTGACATCGTTTCTTGGGGGGGGGGGGGAATTAATACAATGCTACAATGCGACAGCGTCAGAAGTATAATGCTCCTACATCGAAGCCATTATCCGGTCGGATCGAGCCATTCTACTCTATGATATATGCCATCAAATGGCTCTCGGGTATACCAACCAAGCCGTCATACCATGAAACGAGTCCCTCCAGTTTAAGGTCCGACTAATACGCAACCATCCCCCCCCCCTCTCTCTCTCTCTGTCTCGTCTTAAAGGGCTAATGCACACTTACATTTTATCGATAATTGGCGAGGCCATTTGGTAGATAATCGTCTCGGTCGTGTGTGTCAACAGGCGAGTGTGTCCTTACGGCGTCCGTCCTACTTCCAGGGTCGTATCGGGTCCGTAGCGCGGCTAATCAACGTTCGGACGACAGAGACTCACACACACACAGAGAGAGAGAGAGACTGACTGGGTGTGACATCGTCGTCGTCGTCCGTGAGCCACACGACCAACTGGCTGCAACTCGCAGATCGACTGTAAGCCAATTAGTCGTCGGAGAAGCTGATATCGGCAATACGACCTCTCTCTGAGTGTGTGTGTGCGCGCGTGTGTTGTGGTCCGCCAATGAGTTGTGCTCTAAGTGGTATCAGCTGGTGTCCATACACACACACTCTCCGTCTCTTTCCCTCTCTCTCTCTCTCTCTCTGTGTGTGTATGTCGCACCCACCCACACTGCCCGCCGTTCAGCCGATGCGAGTTGTTTATGCTGCGGCCAAACATCGACCTTAAGGACTCTGTACTCGGGATAGGCGTGCTTCATGCCTATCTACATCAGGGGAACCGAAACTTGGCCGGTCTCCGACGACTTACGCGACATTGTTACGGGACTAGTTACGGCATTTCATTCAACGGATCGGCTTAATGAGACTTATCCCAATCGCGATTTCAGCGCCGATTGAGTAATCGATTTCCTTCGCGCTGGCGGCGATCGTGCGGCTTACGCGACGCGGGATGATAACCCAAGAACGTCTCGTGAAATGGTACGTTGAAGATGCCCCAGGCTCTATCTCGACGTAACAAGTTTGGATTAAGACACGGGCCCGGCTTCCACGCGGATGTGTTGCGAAAAGTGCACGATGACATCCGTCGAAGCGTTGAGTACCACTTTATTTGTCATCGTACAACAACGAGCTGCATTCGTTTCGCGTACCGGGGGGAGGGGTAGGCGTCCTCTGCGTAAACGAGACAGAAACAATGGCATTTCGGTTTCAAAAGCCTTCCCTGATTTGGTGGCATTAACTTCTTGGCAGGAGACTCATCACGTCGTTTGGCAAACGACGGATGGAGTGTGTGTGTGTGGGGGGGGGGGGTCGTCGGGGCAAGGAATTGGCATAGTTTATTCAAGGGAAAGCACTCCGAATACCCGGTACGCTGGATACGCTCGTTTGTACGACTGGTACGCGAATACGATTATTCTACTGAAAATATAGATGACGGATAAGTTGGCGGAGATTGGAAGGGTTTATTAAGTGCACCTTTTAAAACGACCCACTAATGTTGTTACTGCCGACGGACCGACCGACCATACGTCGATTCCCCCATCCCCACCCCCGCCAAGGATATGTCTATCTCAACACGACCCCACCCCCCAATAGAGCAGAAATGAGATAATAATGGGATGCTCACAACATTATATCATTATTATTATTATCGTACATTTGAAATTTACTGTGGAAAAAACAATAAGAAAAACAACAAAAACAACAATTACCAAGTATCTTTGTGCACGTGGTAAGATGCGGGGCTCAAGTGATCGTAAAGTGATCGATAAAATGTATCATGAAACATCCTTCAAATATAGAGGTCTGCGGCCAATCACATTACCGAGCGCCTCCGTGGTCTAATTGGTAACGCGTTGGACCGCAGATCACTACTACCTCAGTTCGAATCTCGGCGTGGGCATAATCTGAACGGTGTTTCATCTCTGACTTCGCCTCATTACCTTTGGCGGTTGCTCGGCCCATTTAGCCTACCGTGTGCACAAAAGTGGCCGTAAACCATCAATAATCAACTAACCACATTACCAGTTCAGCCACAGAGAGAGACTTTCTGCATTTATAGATAAACAAGACAACCACATCCTAATGCACATCAAGCAAGCTTAGAACGGGGGGGGGCGGGGGTTCAAGGACGTTTAGTTTAAAATAGCCCTTTTGCGGAGACCCGTGGATATCAAATAACTCATAAACTTAATTAATTGTAGGTAAGTAATAGTGAAGCTGGCGTTTGTTGTGTAGTGTGATCAATCTATGAACACGTATTATCACGTAAGATCTAAAACAATAGCTAACAATAAGGAAAAACGACGTTTATTGTTAATCCTTTCACCGATCCGCTCACTCAATGTCATGGGCGCCAGTGGGTCCCACTTCTAATAACACAGTCCTAGAATAGAGGCAAAATGTCCACACACACACACACACACACACACACACACACACACACAGACAGAGAGAGAGAGAGAGAGAAAAAAACACACGCACACAAATCGATATCTCTGTTTGTTTAACTAAAAGGTGATCGGAAACAGATCGAAAGTCATTCCACATCAAAACCAAAAATCATCTCTGTCTCTGTTCAGCATCATCCGATGCCGCTGCGTTTAGTTCGTGATGCGGCGATTGATCACATTCGGCGAAGCCTTATAAATTACGATCGACTTCCGGTATCGAATCTACCGTAATAACATCGAACATGACTTTTCTGTAAAGATGGCGAGAAACACAAAGTACAAAATAGGGGGGTGGGGCAGGGGTTTTATTTATCTTTATATCGTGACGTCGGTGGTGAGGGTGGATACGTGTGCGTATGTGTGTGGGGGGGGCTTTTAGTCCAATAGCCGCGACAAGTCAACGTCGATTGCGATCGGAGATGTGCTATGCGGCTCGGCCAACACGACAACAACAACAGCAGCAGCAGCAGCCGATACCACAGCAACATTGAGAATCGGAAGTCTGCCATCGATAAGTCAAACAACGCCACGTTTTCGGTGGACGGTCGAAAATCGCCGCCATTATACCGTATAGCACGTGATCGATCCGGAGAAATACAATATCCGATGACAGAGGGCATCCCTCCGGCCCCTCCCCCATCATACCCCACCCTTCCTCTCCCCCTCCAACCGATCGACTCGGTAATTACACGTAAATGGAAAGCCAATAAACTGGCGTGTTTCACGTCTTACTGGGATCGGGTTATGGGGAAGGGGATGGGGAATACAGTAGGGGAGGGGTGTGTAGGTTCTTGGCAAAGATCACTTCGAATTTCGTCACAGACAAGAGACACTGATCATTGATTGTCCAGTTTCGACGGGCCGGGGGGGGGTGTTGTAGAGGGACAAGGGGAGCGACCGCACCGAAGCGAGATTTTATGGCGCCAGCCTCATTTTTTTTATCAACGCAGACCATCAAGACCGGAAGTTGGCCATTGACCAATGAACGACTTCCTAGCAGCATTCATCGGCGCCTTAATTAACTTCGCATTAATCACAATAATTCGACGCCATTTTTATTTTATATTTTTTCCTTCCCCAGCAATCTTCCGCCGTTATACGGCCGAACAAGGGAACGAATAACACGACGTCGGCGGCGACGAATTAATTACTCGGCGTCAAGTTTTTACGTCGTCATTAAGAAGTAATTCGTGCCGAATATTGCCGAAGGCAGTTCCTCGTCCATTGTTGACGGGCTGAAAACATGTGATTACGTTAAGTACCGGGTCAGTCTAGCCGTACCTAGCGGCCTTCGGCCTGCCTCTCAACCATACACCACCCACCCAACCATCCACCATCGCCACCACCACCACCCACCACCCAATTGTTCCCTTTCCCTATAGCCATTGTGTTAGCCACGGACGTGTACGCTGACAACTGACTATCGGGCGACCGATCCACAATCGACGATTATGGGAGACACAATTAAAGGCGTCTCTATATAATTCGAATGCCGTCTCTCGGCAGACCTCCTACAGTTGCCGATGAACGGTTGCTAAAACAAATACAACCACAAGAAGCCACAAAGCAACCAAGACGCGCAACTTACGTTTTAGCACCTCCTCATCGCCTCAAATTCGACCGGACCTGATGACGGCGCCCGTCCCGTCGTCATTCCCTCAGCAACGGTATTAATCGCCGCGATCGACGATTATCGGCAACTCCGCGTTCCGGTCGCTTAGATAACGGATGTGTAATCCAGATGAGAAAAGGCCGGGTCGTCTTCTTGCCAGTCCTAGAGTTACGGGCGCGCGCGCACGCACGCGTCTTGGCCGTTGATGAGCGATGATATCCCCAACGCCAGGAAACTAAAGGCCGATGGGCCGGTGGATTTCCGGTCTTATCGCGCGTCCTCGCTCATCGCCAACTGACGAGATAGAGATAGATAGATAGATAGATAGATAGATAGATCGAGAGAGAGAGAGAGAGAGAGAGAGAGATTTCAGCGGTAGCCTTCCTCACAGGCGGCATGTGCTCAATACCGAATGGTCGGCCTCTTGACGTCAGTTTGTCTTCGCCGAGGGAGGCGATCGATTGGCCAACGCGCGCCATCGAAGGATCATCTCCGTCTGAGTCAATAAATACAAGTTATATCTGTCGTTAATGTGCAAACGGCACTTCCGACACCTTGACGCTTCGCCGAGCTCGTTACGCCGGCGGCCCGCCAGCGGCCCGCGAGCGTCCCATCAGCGGCCCACCCAACGGCTCGCGAGCGGGCCACCAACGGCCCGCCAGGAGTCGTCTTCCGGTGCATGGCACGGCGTCTTTGACGACGCTTCTTCGAATGGAACGCGGACAATTATTCGCCGTCCGTACAAAAAAGC
Organism: Paralvinella palmiformis; assembly: GCA_025642065.1. NCBI lineage: Eukaryota > Metazoa > Annelida > Polychaeta > Terebellida > Alvinellidae > Paralvinella > Paralvinella palmiformis. Next base: position 41,223 of record JAODUP010000106.1, read on the forward strand.
ATTTTATTACGATATTTCCGAGAGGAGACGGCAGAGTGGTGACGTCATGAGGCGACGACTGAATCGCTCTCTCTCTCTCTCTCTCTCTCTCTCTCTCTCTCTCTCTCGTTCGTTAAACAATTTCCCGAATATTCGATGTTATAAATATGAAAACTAATATTTAAACCGTCGTCAGTATTGATGGTCAACATCATTTGGCTCTTTGTTGTTGAGTATTGCACGTGAATGGTCCACCGTATTGTATTCTATGTTCGTGATTAATAATAATAATAATAATAATAATAATAATAATAAAGATTATGGTCATTCAATGTATTTCTACCGTGAAACCACCAATATTAGATATGTAGTTATGTAAAAATATCTCAAATTCAAACGGATAACTGGTCCACAAATTTGGGGGCGGGGGGGGGGGGGGTAGAGCTGTGACATGCAATATGGGTCGATATATATATATATATATATATATATATATATATATATATCATGGATCATTGATATATAAGTTATATTTAACACATTATCTTTGGTTAATAATCTTGTTTTCCTTTTTATGATATCCATATGTAGTCTGATCTGAGATAGATACATACGAAACCAAGCCGTAGCAACAGTAGTGACAACAACAACAACAACAACAACAACAACATTAGCGCCATTATCGACCATAACAACAACGAAAGCAGCAACGGCCGCCACCTCGACCACCACGACAACAAAATATTAATTTAACAGTTGTTAGTATAACCTATTTATATCGCGCTTGTATTACTTCGTCCCGTAAGTCGACGAACGATGACGCTAAAAGCTACCAACGACCCGCGTGAGGAGTTGAGTTCTTTAGTCTCGGTACTGATCACAGCTGGGACGACGTGGATCGGGAACGGCGTCTGTCCTGTGGGAAACGAATCCCGAAACACGCCGGATTCGTCCAGACAACCCGGAGATTTTCAGCGCTGCCCCCTACCCCACGTACGCCCCGTCGTGACCGGGCCCCCGATCTGTGTAAAGAGCGTAACTGTGTTGGGGATTGATCGTTGGTCGCGATACGGGCAGCATTGATAATAGGACACGATATAGGCTACAGTGGGGCGATAATACGGTCTGATAAGATGGGATACCTAACAGTTGATATACGGTAACCGCTAGTCTACGATATTAACACCTGATTACTGTGTGTGTGTGTGTGTATGTGTGTGTGGGGGGGGTTATGGGGTCACAACATACGGGGTCAAAATTAGGCTATTCGGTGCTTGGTTGATACTACCACTGAGGCTGAAGAATTTTGGGTATTGTAATATGGGAATAGTATATATATATATATATATATATATATATATATATATATATATATATATTCCAGTGAAAGTCCTTAGTTCAAATGTTTGTTCAAATATTCAATTATCAGCTGTCGTAATTGGTGTTGTTATTTTTACTATTGTTGTTGTTGTTGCTGTTATTGTTGTTATTATTTTTAATGTTATCGATGATGATGTCCCTGCTATTGTAAACAGTGTTATTATTATTATTATTATTATTATTATAATTATTATTATTGTTGTTGTTGTTGTTATTGGTGTTGTTATCGTGGTCATTGTTGTTGCTGCTGCTGTTTTGTTGTTGTTGAGGTTGATGCTGCCGCTGTGGTTGCTATATCGTTGTTGCTGTTGATGCTGTTGTCGCCTCTCAAAACGATCCAGTACAATCCAGACCGACTGTTCTAATAACGGTAACTCACTGATAACTGGATCACCACATCAAAACATGAACGAGCTATCAGCAGCACGGATCCGGATGGACTGTCCTGGATCTTAGTCGATAATGGGTGAGATATATATATATATATATACTCGTAGGAGGCATCAGACCTCTCTTCTACAAGCGGCCACAAGTCTCTGGTCTGGCAGTTTCCGGCCTCCTGTCGGGATGGTATCCAGTACGGGAGAGAATCTAACGGCGATGATCCAGACGGCGGCAGGGAAGGCCCTAGATCTGTGTGCAGGAGTCTACCGGCCGTTAGTTATCTTGGCGTAATGAATTATGGATAGTTCCCGGCGATGGTACGCTGTTTGGTATGCTCGTACCGCGGGTGTACCACGAGTGTACCATGGGTGTACCATGAGTGTACCATGGGTGTACCACAAGTGTACCATGGGCGTACCACGAATATATCAACGATAGAGACACCATGTTGTTTTATGGCGATTGTGATAGTAGCTATGGTTGTGATGGTGTTGGTGGTGATATTTATGGTGATGTTGGTGATGATTATGGTGATGGTGGTGATGTTTATGGTGTTGATGTTAATGTTTATGGTGATGGTTGTGATGGTGGTGATGGTTATGGTGTTCGTGGTGATGTTTATGGTGATGGTGGTAATGTTTACGGTGTTGGTGGTGATGTTTATGGTGATGGTGGTGATGTTTATGGTGATGGTGGTGATGTTTACGGTGTTGGTGGTAATGTTTATGGTGATGGTGGTGATGTGTATGATGATGGTGGTGATGATTGTGATGGTGGTGATGTCTATGGTGTTCGCCGTGATGTATACGGGTTGGTGGTGATGTTTATGGTGTTGGTGGTGATGTTTATGGTGTTGGTGGTGATGGTTGTGATGGTGCGAGTGCCGATGGTAGTAGTTGTGGTGATGGGAGTGATTGTGATGATGATGCTCACAATCGCCTCATCACCTCATCACCGCCAACAACAACTACTACTACTACTACTACTACTACTACTACTACTACTACCAGAACTCGCATCATCACGTGGTGATGGTAGTGGTGATTGTGATGATGTTAGCATCAGTAGTAATGTATGGCAGTGCACCAAACTCGATGAATGTCAGACCCATAAATAGAAGTGATGTGTACGAGAGACACAAACAAACAAACAAATATATACACCAAGCAAACACATATTTCGTAATATATTAAGTCAGCCATTTCCCACGTTCAAAATGCTCCCTGGCCAGGCGAGGAGTTGAAAATCAGTACTTCCCGTATACCCTGATTTGTATAATTAATGCCTTAACCCGAACGTACTACATATAAATTTGACATTCAAACGTCTCCCCACATGAGAGATAAAAATAGATTTGATGATTTTTAATGTCCTAATCGTCGTAACATCTCAGTTTGTATGAGCCTTTATAGTCCTGGTCAATAAACAATCCACCCCCCACACACACACACACCCGGGTGACATACCGTTTGATCCTGCCGAGATCTGAAGCATAAAACGCGCAACAACTAGCTTTCGCCGAGCTGCCAGCACAAATCGGCTGGAGTACGGTGGATTCAAACCCGGAAACCTCGCGCACTTTACGCCAGTGCGCTACCGGCTGAGCCATGGCGGCCAACGAGAATGTCGACCTAGATAGTTTCTCGATTACGGCAATAACGAGTTATTTTGTGCGCCGTATAATGACAGGTTACAGGTGTTATTATTGCCAGGAGGCCAGCTTATGAGTTATCACCTTACCTGCTGCTGAGGCTGCTATAAATATTGGCGTCGACTGATTGATGTTTGAAAGGTGTATCAATTTCAGGCCTCACCTCGGTCAGGTACCGTGAAGTACTCAATCAGGTGGGTATTCTCGGGAAACGGCTAGAACTGGGCGGAGCAAGGGATGGATGAGCAGCCAGATTTGTTGACTGGAAGATAAAGGAGTAGTCAGCCAAGGCAGATGGACAGACAGACGGACAGACAGACAGACAGACAGACACACACACACACACACACACACCCCAACACACACACACACACACACACACACACACACACTCACACACACACACACCACACACACAGAAAGAGAGAGAGAGAAATAGATAGAGAGGGAGAGGGGGATATAATAAACAGAGACGGACAAGGTAACACAAGACAAGAGAAAACAAGAGGAGACAGGACAAGACAGGATAGATTGATACAACAACAATGAAATACCCACTAGTCACAGCTAATCCAGGTCGACGTTTAAACTCGCAAAAAGCCCCATTCCCCGTTTATCCGGACGATGCTGCGCGTTCCAGAAGGAAATTAATCACGACCCTCCCCTACTCATCTGACCACCAGGGTGCGTTCCATGGGCGCAGTCATCAGAACTTTGCGCTGCAGACCTCCACGTTGTTGGTTAGAATTCGGCTCGTTCTTGTGCCCGTGAGATTTTCTTCCCTCGCCCCGATGTCGCTCGGCCACAGGTGTCCCAGGTGTGACCCAGTACCAAAACGAAACAACTCAACTGAACTCAATCCAAGCACCAAACGTACCCGATTCCCATCTCGCTGTCAGCCAATCGGTGGTAAAGCGCCAAAATGCCGTGTTACACACACGCACGCACACACGAACACGCATACACACGCACTCATAGACACACACACACACACACTCATAGACTCTCTCTCTCTCTCTCTCTCTCTCACACACACACACACACACTCATAGACTCTCACACACACACACACACACTACTGAGAGCTGTGCCCTCCAAAATTGTGTTCACGTATAGGAAAGATCAACCCAGTTTAAAATGTCTGCTGCGCCGTGGTCGAATTAATGGACCATACACCTATGATGAGGCGAGATGCGTTGTCTTCGATAGGCGAACGTCATCTGTGAATACGAACACGTCGTCACTACGTCATCGATATATGTGTACAGTGGCCGTATGGATGCAGCCCTTTGGGAGAGACGTGTTCCACGTTATCAGTAACTGTGTACGGTAGTTCCTGATACGTATTAAAGATATCGTTTACGTCATCAATATCCGCGCACTGCCTCGTTACAGCGTGAAGTGTGTGTTTAAGAGCGCACAATTCAAGCTCTAATGACCTAACATGTGTGTATTAAGAGCAATAAGGTAGCGCGTGTGTTTAAGAACATTGAGGTAACATGTGCTTAAGAACAATGGGGTAGCACGTGTGTTTAAGAACAATGAGGCAGCATGTGTTCTCGAGAACAACGATTTTCCCCTCACCAATAACAGCATCAATATAAGCCAGGCTTCTTTACGTTATTGGCAACACGTCAGTTTAAAATACAATATTTCTAACTCAGTAACAGCGTACGATGTCGACCTTGAACACTTTTTTTCAGCTGCAATATCGATAACCGATTTAAATAAATATTTCAATACCGCACACTTCGTCTGAGTCATCAATAACTGTGTAGAAAGTGTAATGACGATGGCGGGGGTGGGTTAGGATTTCCGAAACATGTCTGTTTTTAATGTCAATCTTCGGTCAGTGACCCGGCAATGTTTTTGTTTAGCTTGGAACATAAACTAGCTGAAGCCGACATTAGGAGGTTCCGGTTTAGATAGATTGACCTTACCTGTACACACACTAGTCGGCCATTTGCTGATTAGTTCTTAATCGGGTGCGCGAAATCGGTGTCGTTCGGTACGAGGTTAAAAACGTGCCCCTGATAACCCGACCTGTACTGGATGTGTGGCGAAGTTAGTGATTAATTGGAACAACTCAACTCACTCACTCACTCACTCACTCACTCACTCACCACTCACTCTAGACAGCAATATAGACAGACATCCAATCAAACAGACAGGCGCGCGCGCGCATACACACATATACGCACGCCCACAGAATACACGGATTACTGATATCCAATCGCCAATTAAGCAACATTTCCCCGCCAACTTGCCCAAACTGGACACGTCTGGCCAATCAATGAACTGTTATGCTCATCTCGGTTGTTGAGTTGGCTGTACGCGATCCGTCCGGGGCATTTACGCGGCTACCGTGACACGAGGACACGAAAATGCTAGGATAACGAGCTGGTTTGGGTACAGAAAGCCTCAGGCCGAACTGTAGCTGTCTAGAGCTGACAGCCAGAAACTGGTCCACCCACAATAGGAACGGTCCATCTCCCAGTTTTGCGCATCTCCTACATGGGTGGTAGCCCGTAATGGATGTTGGGTGAGGAGTGAGTGGTGGATGGATTTTCGGGTGGTGGAGGTATTTATGTCTGTTTGTCTACGGGTTGGTTCTGTTCAGTGTGTCCTTCCTTGTCTTTATCTGCGCGCACCTTTGTCGCTGCGGGTGCAAGTGCGCGTCAGGTGTGTGAGTGTGAACGTGTACGTGCGTCTACCTGTCTGACTGATTATGTTCTGTGTGTATATTATATTCAATATTCAGTACAGGTTTATCCTGGACAATTATAGAACCAGTATTATTATATTAACTATATATATATATATATATATATATATATATATATATCCTTTATATTTCTCTACATAAAACATCAACACCATAATTTATGGGCTACGAGTATATATATATATATATATATATATGTGTGTGTGTGTGTTCCTAATTTAGTAAGAAAAATTGCCCTTTTGCATTCAATCCTCAGATGAGTCGCCCAGATACTGTATTCACGATTGGTGCTTCCACTAGTTAACACACACACACACACACACATATATATATATATATATATATATATATATATACAGCGAGAGAGAGAGGGAGAGAGCTCATCTCAATAATAAGCCGTTCTTTGTATAAAAGGTGAACTGTGAGACCATTTTCTTTATTTCTGGAGGCGAAATAGCGCAGAACGGAACATCGGGAAATAACGATCGGGTCGTTTCGTATTTTGACGGCTTCTAACGCCCACAACGACTGATCCACCAGAAGATTGTGGTATATAGTAGAACCGAGATGGCAACTTGCCAAATTGTATGTCGGATATATTTGGGAACGAATGTGGGAACATTGTCTCGAAGATGGTCTAAATTGGCGTTTATTTCTACCCCGAAAATCGTTCGGTAGTGTTTTAGAATTTGGTGTCCGAATTTCTTCCGGCTTCACCAGAAGTGGTTCCGCTCTTTAACTGTACAATAATTCTTGTTTGTTTGTGTTGTTTATTTGTTTGTTTGTTTGTTTGTTGTTTGTTTGTGCTGGTATGTGCGATGGTGAACACATCTGGGATGTATGGGGACGAGAAGGGGGAGGTGCCCCCCTTGGAAATTTGATGATTAGCTGAAAGATTCCACACACACACACGGAACACTCAGATTAGAACCCAGACATAGAAGTCTGGATCACAGTACACTACGAACTGTGTTATAACTGCTTAGTATATATATATATATATATATATATATAGCGCGAGAGAGAGAGTATATATATATATATATATATATATATATATATGTGTGTGTACTGATGCGTGCGTGCGTGTATCATTGAGATTCAGAGGGATATTGAATTATCTGAAATCGTATTAACTATACCGAGCTAGGAAAAGCCACCCTCTTGTCCACTTATCTGTTAAACCCTAATCTACCAGTGATTGCCCCACTTACGAAATATGACGTCATTATGACGCCACTAGGTCTTCCACGCTAACCTAATGACGTCAGAATCGATTGCTGGCGAAATCTGCGTGGAAGAAGCCTAATTGGGGGGGGGGGTGTGCTGGGTCAGTTTATTGATACTGTAAACCAAAGAGTATTAGAAATGGTTGTATTCGTACAGTTAGCTGACACTTATTTATAGGTCCCTATTTCGAGTCCAGGTGCTTGTATGAGGCTTGGCCGACTTCTTTCATCCCTCGCCACTCAGATAAATATCAGTAACTGGCTCAGTTCACCTACCTGTAGATCAGCGTCGGATTCACTCCATTCATGCGTGGATCAGTGACCCGGTCCACTCACTCGTAGATCAGTTCCTAGCGAAATTAAACCGCGATTTGTGACGAAATGTTTTGCCTCCAAATAGTAACATACAACATTTATATAGCGCCCTATATAACCTGTAAGAAGGTTACTCTAGGGCGCTTTCACGCTGCTCAGACAGCTTAGAATATGACGGACCACGAGGCTGGAACATTTCATGTAAGATTACCTAAAAATTTGCTTGTACGTAAGAACATAGCATTTTTACACGATGTGTCTCTTCCGGTCTCTATCACAACAGATAGCAGCTGTCTTGGCCAGGTTTGTGCTGGACAAATCAATTGACGAATTGAAACTTAGCAGAAACTGGACGAAATTGTCAAAATCTTTTGAAGTCAACTACTGGGATGAGTCCAGTTACCAGTGGAGACCTCTAGGGGCCGAATTTGTAACTACATCGTCGGGTCAGAAGTATCGAGCGGGTACGTTTTACAATTGTTTAAATGGATCCATTATGTGTATTCGAGCTGAAAAATCTGTAGCATATAATAATAACGCCATCTTCTTTGGGATAAAATAGTCTGGTATACAGTTATGAGTATTATTCAAAGTGCACATCGATATTACATCCGTCTACATAGATCTATAGGTTTCGGAGCAAAGTGTTATGCTTCACTACCACGAAGATGATAATTTTATGATAATCTTAGTAATAAATGATTATGATGAAGATTGCCGGCTAACCTCTGATAGCCTTTATTATTACCCCCCCCCCCCACTCTGTCATCTTATCGTCCCCCCATCTCTCTCTCTCTCTCTCTCTCTCTCTATATATATATATATATATATATATATATATCCTTCACTATCTCTCCCTCACATCCTCCCTCCATCCCCCCCTCTCTAAACACAAAGAGTCGTTAACAGCAACAGCTGTCTCATATCAGAAGTTAATAATAGACAATTAAAAACACATCCATCCTGAAGTTATTGTCATAACAATCAATACTCACATTCAAATCAATAAATGAATCTTATTATAGTTTATAGTTTGCTAAATTATATTTTTAAAACATATTCGTCTTACTCCCATAATATTTTGTACCATCACTACTACTACCTACTACTTTAAA
>JAODUP010000106.1:55000-145000 GCA_025642065.1 Paralvinella palmiformis
TTTAAGAGAGAAGCGTTTGACTCGTAATAAAAATGGCCACAGGAAGATGCTAATGAGATTACCAGCTTCTCGATGCCAGCATGCTCTCTATAACGATAGTTAAACCGGGGGAGCAACGAACGGTTAGTTGGATGTGATTTCTATTGGTTAGTTCTTCCAGACTGACAACTTGCAAAACACAACAACAACAACAACAACAACAACAACAACAAAGATAACAACAACCAAAACAGCAATAATAATAATAATAATAATAATAATAATAGCCTCGATTTATTAAAGCGACTTTACTAACGAGAGGCAGTCATGGACGTTCTGCAGTCAAATGATAACTCAAACTAGCCACTTGCTATGGAAAGCCATCCAATAGCTCAGTTATTAGAGCGCTGCGTACCAAATCTCCGGGTTCTGGTTTCGAAACCTACGGTGTGTCTCTGGTGCGACCTGTGCCGAGGCAAAACAAACAAATGAATCAATCTATGCCACTATAGACTCTTTCCGGAAACTGATAAATATTTATCTGGATACAACTGGATCTGATCCGGTTCTGAGAAAGATGTTCGTGTACTGGTGAAATCTGAAGCCTTGCTCTGTTACCTATTCCGGTTCTGCTATTGCTAGGCCAATTAGTACCTTTAGTTGTGGGTAATACTTGTTGTATAAGTCAGGCGACTGAGTAATTAAGGACAAGGTATTTTTTCTTCCAAACTCGATTGCGAATTAGCAATGTTCGCAGTGAACATTTATTTCGCAATATCCATCCATGAAAATTGCTATATTAACATTTTCGATTTTGAAGAAACAAGGCCGTGCTTGGATACGACAGAAAGGAATCTCGCGATAATTGTCTTCCGAATGACCCCGAACGCGAGGGAACGCGTACGAAATGACGACGCGCGGTTTTTCTTTCGCGTAGATCGTTTGTTTGAACAATCGGATTAACCTCGATTAACTTCGTTTTCAATCCGCCACGAATAATACGTAGCCGGCTCCCTAATAGACGCGTTATCGCCAAACTAACCGGCGATGGACGAAACACGAAATTGCATCCCTCGAATCAAACTAGCCGGTCACGCTATCCCGATAAGGATTCAAGTCCGGTGGTATCCAGACGAAATAGAATCACGATTTGATGATATCGTTATGGCGGCGTCCGGCGCAGAATACGACACGAACTGTTCACGTCCGAGAGAGTGGTTGCCTCGTTTTTATTGCTCCCCGTCCACGAACTGGCAGAGAACTGGAAGCGAAACATTCCCCTGCCAAATTTCGTTTCCGACGACGCGCACGAAATGCCAACGAAATGTCGACATATCGGGTTTCGAACCGAATCCGTGCCCGGCTCCGTTTTCAAACTTCCACGAAATCACTGTAATCGCGTGAAGAACTGTAACAGCGTAGATTTATTAACGATGTAGATTTATTAACGATGTAGATTTATTAACAGTGTAGATTTATTAGTACTGAATTTTTATTAACAAGGTAGATTTAATAACAGGGTAGATTTATTAATAGTGCAGATTTATTAATAATGCAGATTTATTAACAATGTAGATTTATAACAAGGTAGATTTATTAATAAGGTACATTTATTAACAATGTAGATTTATTAATAATGCATATTTATTAACAATGTAGATTTCTAACAAGGTAGGTTTTTTAATAAGGCAGATTTATTGACAAGGTAGATTTCTAACAGGTAGTTTATTAATAATGTAGATTCATTAATAATGGAGATTTATTAACATTATATATTTATTAACGATGTTGATTCAAAACAGTGTAGATTTATAACAAGGTAGATTTATTAACAAGGTAGATTTATTAATAATGCAGATTTATTGACAAGGTAGATTTCTAACAAGGTAGTTTATTAATAATGGAGATTTATTAACATTATATATTTATTAACAATGTTGATTCAAAACAGTGTAGATTTATTAACAATGTAGATTTATTAACAATGCAAATTATTACTGGAACCATTCAAAGGTGTTGTGTAGTACCTGACCCCCCCCCTCTACCTCCGAGCTTTCAATCTCAGCTATTAGTTGGCTAACACACACACACACACACAGAGAGAGAGAGAGAGAGAGAGAGAGATTATCTACACACAAAATAGAGTTGTTGAAGAGGTGAATATTGAGAGCAGATGTAGACTTGCTTAAATCACGATGAGGTTCCTCTGATCTCCTACAAGAGAACCCGCTCCATAAACTAAAGCTCGCTGCTGTCAACGAGCGACCGTCGTACGATTATACCCGAGTACCGGAGCAGGTTGTTCTCATTTCAGATCAGAAGTTCTATTATGAAACATGTATTTATCATATCAGATTTCACGCGTATTTCACGCGTATCTCAGTTTCGATTCGTGTAAAACTGCACGTGAGAATTACAATGAGATTACGGCTTAGGTATTACACATCTTATATTAAACGTCTCGTATATGTGTTGTTGCTGACCTACAAAACAAAGTTGACCTGGTCGTCCCTACCGGCACTCGTAATATCGTACTCGTCGTATAACGGAAAATAACATTACTGTACCAAGCAATATAATGATACTAATAACAACGTACCTGCCATAAAACGGTACTAATTATATCGTACCTAGCATATATTCGCAATAGTGATATATTAAAATTGCTGGCGATTACGTACCTCTCGCATAACGACATCGGTCAGATCGTACCATTCATTTCATAACGGAACTAGCAATAACCTAGCAAATGTAGCACGCTTCCTGTGATGTCCTATCATAAAACCGTACCAATTATATCGTACCTAGCATATATTCGCAATATTGATATATTAAAATTGCTGGCGATTACGTACCTCTCGCATAACGACATCGGTCAGATCGTACCATTCATTTCATAACGGAACTAGCAATAACCTAGCAAATGTAGCACGCTTCCTGTGATGTCCTATCATAAAACCGTACCAATTATATCGTACCTAGCATATATTCGCAATATTGATATATTAAAATTGCTGGCGATTACGTACCTCTCGCATAACGACATCGGTCAGATCGTACCATTCATTTCATAACGGAACTAGCAATAACCTAGCAAATGTAGCACGCTTCCTGTGATGTCCTATCATAAAACCGTACCAATTATATCGTACGCATCGATAAGGGTACGATTAATGGCGGGCCTATCAACGGCTACGAGTAATAACCGCCAGCCATCAATAACGTTCCCACCAATATCGTACCCATCAATAACGACATCAGGTAATATCGTACCCATCATACACCGCTCACCATTATGTTATCTCGACAGACAGTAGCCATCTCTGGCCGTACGCCAGGGGGGCGTGCACTACTTGTCCGGTAAACAATTAAGCCGCCCATCGGTCTAGCGATCAATCAGGATCGACTTGATGAAGCGATTCCCGATCAACCTTTTATAAAGGTTAGTCCTGCTGCGAGCGGCATCTTTGGCAGCCATCATGAATATTACTATTTTATCTTATCCGGAATGGGAAGGTCGTAGTGTTTGGAGGGGGGGGATTTGGGAAGGGGGTATTGATGGGAGGCTGTTCGGCCTTTAGTAATCTGGTTTTGGAGAGAAACGAGCGACGTTTTGGGAAGATATTGGCCGAATAGACCGGAACTGGAGAGTCGTTCAGTTCTGAGAGGTGTTGCACGTCCGGATCATCGCCACGCGCGACCTTCGACAGGAGGGGGGCCAAGGCATCAAGGTCACACACACACACACACACACACAAACACACAGGGAGAGAGAGAGAGAAGATTGATGAATTTACGCGGATTTTCTTTAAGAGTAAACGCAAAGCAGAAACATCACATCAGACGCGTATCTACGGATGCTTGTATATATTCGCTTCGGGTCATCTTATTGGCTATTATACATGACAGGTGGCGTCTACAGACCGATAGGCGATGTTTACATCGAGCAGTGTCAAATTTCCCATAGGACGAGCTTAGTCCGGAGCCATCTTACGGTCCACATGGCTTCTCCAAAACCCAGCTGACAACAGATCTCTAGCACAGAGCTAGCCGTGTCTGATGGCTGTTTCATCTTTCACCTCATTTCATTACCTCTGGAGGTCAACTGGCCTATTTAGTATTCCACCTGCACCGGGGTGACCCCCTAAATAACAGTTTACATTTTCTAATACGCATATACATAAGCGTTTCCTGATCGGCTTCTTGACCTGATTACGCTGAATATTTATTTATTTATTTGTTTGTTTGTTTGTTTGTTGTTTACTTTTGCCGTAAGCGACAACAACTGAATTTGAGGATTTAACGCTTTGATATCGGCTTCAGCCGCCCGTGGGGCATAGCCTTTCTGGCCGGCAATATACTGGCACGCAATCCGTAATGATCAGTCACCAATCAACCCGGAGCAGGTAGTCGGCGGATTCTAGATGGATCAAAGATGGAGGAAAGGCAGAGAGGGATTGGGGCTGTTAGAAACTGTGATTGTGGAATGGAAGAGAGAGGGATTAAGGGAAAGGATTTCGGGATGAAAGGACGAGATACAGATTCGTGGTGGGGGAGGGGTTAAAAGTATAGATCGAGGACATCCCCAGTAGTGTGTGTGTGTGTGTGTTATTATAATATATAGTAATAAAACACACTTCAATCTTCCTAGAAGATCATGAAAACAATTTCACCTTATAACTCCCCCCATATATATATATATATATATATATATATATATATATATATATATATATATATATATACGGACTAAATAACATCATTGCACAGTTTGGTGGGATTATCTACGAAAATAAAGCGATTATAGTTTCGTCAGGATCTTGTAGACCCAAGAACACGAATCAGCCCTCGAAATCCTTTTCTCAAAGTAATCCAGACGCGTTCTTGAGCCAAGGTTTCATTAATCAACAGTTTATATGCAACTTGGGGATTCCCGATCCGGAACGGTGACGTCATTAGCGTTACAAACCTACTTATTTTCTAGACAAAGCGAAGGTTGTCTTCTCCTCTTTCCCCTCTCCCCCTCTCTCTCCCCCTCTCCCTCCCCCTCTCTCTCTCTCTCTTGTGTGTGTGTGTGTGTGCGTGCGTTATCTATCCCTTTCTCATCCATTCCTCGTTTCGGTTTGTCTACGTCCGGATTGTACAAAACATCCACCGCAATAGACACCGTTCAACGTCGGAGGGAAAATCGCCGGAGAGAAATCCTGATCCGGAACGACTAACAAATCGCCGGATTTAGTTTCTGGAAGCCGCGGACCCGTGGCTCTGAAATGGCACGTTAGTGAAGCGTAAAGGAACAGAGGAAAAGTTAAAGTAAATAAATCAACCGACGGAAGATCGATAGAAAAATGATAGCATACTAGTATAAGACTAAAAGAATACTTTTTGGAGAATGGCAAAATGGCAATAGAAGAAGGGTAAAAGAGAGAAAGAAGGACAGAATGAAGAAGAAGACGAAAAGACCGGGAAAGGATTGATGACGGAGAAAGGATTGATGACAGAGAAAATATTGATGACGGAGAAAGGATTGATGACCGAGAAAAGTTTGATAACCGAGAAAGGATTGGCGATAGAGAAAGGATTGATAACAGATAAAGGATTTATGAGAGAGAAAAGATTCATGACAGAGAAAGGATTGAAGACCGGGAAAGGGTTGACGACAGAGAAGGGGTTGGTGACGAAGAAATGATTCACAACAGAGAAAGGATTCATTACAGAGAAAGGATCCATGACAGAGAAAGGATTTAATGAAGGCCAACAAACGTCTAATGAGGGATCGATTGAAGACTGATTGAAGACTGAACTATGACTGTCAGCGACCGATGAAGACTGACAGAGGACTAATAAAATATTGAAAGTATATTATGGGAATACTCGTCGAGGAAGACTTAGAGAAGAATGATAAAGGACTATGAGAAGGTCGATAGAAGGTTTAGGAAGACATCAAGCTGGAAGACTGAATACAGGATTATGTGTCCACTGAAAGGATTGAAGAACACAAATAATAACTATAATATATGATGGGACATCGTACGTCTCGGCACGAAAATACTTCCCTCTCTCTCTCCCTCTTTTCTTCCCCCCCTCTCTCTTTCTCCCCCCCCCCCTTTCTCTCTCCAGGCGGTCTCTTGCTTAATCGTCCGAAGGCGGTATTCACGTTTCGTGGTTCTCCCTGCGTCAGTGCTTTCACACCATGCGTAAAAAAAAAGGCAGAAAACAGGCAAAGATAGAAAAACCCCATTTACATACACACATGCCTACAAAGATAGACAGAAAAACAAACAAAAGCATAGATGCCAATAATCTACCAATCTACGTAGAAAAACAGACAGATAGAAACCGGGAAAGAGATAGAAAGAGTCTCTATAGGCACACAAATCGTTGGAAAAGAACCAATCAGATTCAAATTTTCTGTCTTTCCAATAATATATATATATATATATATATAATATATATATTATATATTGTTTATTGGGGCATATATATATATATATATATATATATATATATATATATATATATATATGCCCCAATAAACAATATTACGTTATGTGGCCCCTGTCTGACAGCCAAACCGTATACTCCGTTGGTTGGTCACAGTTAAAGAACAGCCAACTGTTTGTGAAATCTATCACATTAATGTCAGACGTTCATGATACATGGCCGTAATCTCACCGAACCTTGCACACCAATATCTCACACCCGGCATAACCTGGATCAAACCAATCCTGCAACGCCGCCTGCCGCCTGCAGGCGACCCGCTAACGTAATCTGGTCGAACCTGCACCGGTTTGCTATCCACTCGGATCTGGGATAGGAAGTAATTCGATTCTCCCGAGTTTCGTCGCCTGATATGCTGTTGGTCAGCTTCCCTCCCTTTGGCTGGTTTTGCTTTTTTGGTGTGAGTCGGCGTGAGTCGGCATGAGTTTTCGGTGTGGGTCGCTTTTTTGTTGTTGGTCGACAGCGTTCTCGTCGTTACGCTTCGTGTATGTATTAGTGTTGTTCGTGGTCTGAGTTGATGTTCGTGAACTGAGTTGATGCCATTCTCTTGTGTGTGTGTGTGTGTGTGTGTGTGTGCGCGTGTGTGTGTGCGTGTGCGTGTGTAGTTCGTGTTGTTAACTAGCACATTTCATGGTGCGGTTCGTGGCGTAATTGGTGATTCATTATAATTTGTTCGGTTCGTTACATTGACGTGCCCGGTTCGTGTTATCAATATAGGTCGGTGCTGTTCGTGGCCCGAACTGCATTCTGCGGCCGTGAAGTGGTACGGGTTCTTCGTTTTAATAGGTGCTGGCTTTTTACGTTCTGCGCTCGGGGAGTTCGTGATTTGAGTTGGGCTGATTAGCCGTATGAGTTGGTCTCATTCTGTAACGTTCTGAGTTGGCGTGATATCGTTTTCATCTGGTAACGCAATATTTCCTAGGAGGTTAACGATGTTAACGAATTGGGACAGGTAGAGGGGAAGAGCGAAAGTCCTTAATCTTGAAATAAGTAATTACACCGGTAGTGTTGCTATCGGGGAAAGGGGGTGGTGGTAGCGCGAAAAGATAATGAACCAAAACAAAAGAAGAGAATTATATTGAGCGCGGAACAGATGAAATTCGATCGATTCTTCTTGGGAAATTCCACTCTGGTATTTCCAATATAATTCGTTTACGGCGAGAAGCGGCTTGGATTATTTAGTTTGTGGGTTGCCTCCGTTTTTTTATTGGTGCCCTTCATCAAGAACGCCATCTTTGGGTTTAGCCTGACCCACAGAGGGCGCTGTCCTGTCAGGGCGCCCACCGCATCCGACCTCGAGATGGCTCGACGGCAACATCAAAGAGAGTGTCGGTGGCCCGTCGTATAACAGGTGTAACCGCGTCCCGTATAACGGCGACGGTGGGAAGGTTATGGGTCGAGAAATTGAATTAGATTTTGTTGGCCAGCTGGGTAGTGTCTAATCTGTGGCCATCCTGTGTATTAGTGCCACGTCTGGCGGGGCTTGGGGGTAATTAACTTTGTACAGCAGAGGAATGGATGTGGGGATGTGACGTCTCTCTTTCTCTCTCTCTCTCTCTCTCTCTCTCTCTCTCTTCTGTGTGTGTGTGTGTGTGTGTGTGTGTGTGTGTGTGTGTGTGTGTGTGTGTGTGTGTGTGTGTGTGTGTGTGTGTGTGTGTGTGTGTGTGTGTGTGTGTGTGTTGTGATAATAAGGCACAGGCACAGAGAATTTAGAACCGTGAATTCAAACTGTGTAGGAATCTATATAATAATAATAATAATAATAATAATAATAATAATGTATATTTAATAAAGCGCCCTTACTAGCATGAGCCATTCAGAGGACACCTGGATTCACTGCACACAGCTCTGTCTAATCACCCGCATCTACGCCCGATCGTACGATCGTGTGATCGTGTGATCGCGAGATGACGTAATATCCCGATGAATCCCAATACAAAACAGTGGCACACACCTGTCATCTAACGAATCGCAGTCAGCCTGATAAATTATTAATTTAGCAGAAACGGCGTGTAAAGATGCCGCCGAAGTGTGTTCGAACCAAACTGGGATGTTTTTATGTGAACCTATCCCTAAAACATCATTTCACGCCGTTAAAGATATATTCCAATCGCATTTTAATATAACAGAGTGTGTTATTTGTTTGGCCTCGTCACTAATAAACTTGGGGATATATAGCCAAGGAACAATTGCTTAAGGAACTGGGGCGATCTTCTTTTTTTATGAATGGTCCAATCGTGTTATGGAAATGGTTGTCATAATGCTCTGGTCGTCTGAGGCGAGTGGTTGTCTTAGGAGGTGGTTGTCTTTGAAGGTGGTGGTCTTAAGAGAATGATTGTCGTATGGGAATGGTAGTCGTATTAGGGGAATGGTTCTGTCTTTATGTTTGGTTCGTGGAACCCCTTCTCGTTGAATTGCTGTCCTGTGGGAATGGCTGACTTATAGGAATGGTTGAGTTATGGGAATGGTTGAGTTATGGGAATGGTTGAGTTATGGGAATGGTTATTTTAAGGGAATGGTTGTTCGGCTAAATGGTTGTCCTATGGGAATGGCCGTCTGAAGTGTGTGGTTTAAATCTGTATATCATGGAAGTAAATAAAAGATGAAATATTACGACGAATACAAATGTCTACAACCGAAAGGTTGGGTTGTTCTTCCTCTGTCTGTCTGTCTGTCTGTCTGTCTGTCTGTCTGTCTGTCTGTCTGTCTGTCTGTCTGTCTGTCTGTCTGTCTCTCTCTCTCTCTCTGTCTCTCTCTCTCTCTCTCTCTGTCTCTCTCTCTCTCTCTCTCTCTCTCTCTGTCTCTCTCTCTCTCTCTGTCTCTCTCTCTCTGTCTCTCTCTCTCTCTCTCTCTCTCTCTCTCTCTCTCTCTCTCTCTCTCTCTCTCTCTCTCTCTCTCTCTCTCTCTCTCTCTCTCTCTCTCTCTCTCTCTGTCTCTCTCTTCTCTCTCTCTCTCTCTGTCTCTGTCTCTGTCTCTCTCTCTCTCTCTCTCTCTCTCTCTCTCTCTCTCTCTCTCTCTCCGATGTCATACCGCGTGATCCCGACAAAAAGAGGAAGGTTAGAGTCCGGCACCAGGGGCAATCATAGAGATCGTCCACCAGATGTCACTACTGATCTACTCATCCCCGACTCATCCTATTGTCATCAGAACGACGAGAGAGAGATATGTCAAGAGATCGTCATGTTATTGGTCGTCATCTCTCTAACATAAACTATTGTTAATATACAAAACATCGGACATGTGAAGGTCATATTTGACGAATTGACGAAGTAAATATACAGGATAGAAATTATGTTAAAAATCTGCATATTGCTACTGCTGCTGCTACTGAGAAAACGAAATAATCGCAAATAATCCTCCACGACTTGTAGAGACATTGTCACAATTAGTACCCTACATAATCCAGACTATACACAATCCCAGCTTAACTTGTCCCACAACAAGTCCTACATCTATATTTTTTGTCGGCTCCACATAATCTGTGTCAGTCATCAGGTCCTACATCAGTCATTTCAAACCGATAAAACGCTGAATACTCAACGAAACATATAATAATAATAATAATAATAATAATATGTGATATTTATTTAGCGCCCTATTCAGCTAGAAGCTGCTCTGAGGCGCTTGACAATATTATTATCCCTGACTCAGACCTGTTTCCACCCAGCACATATCTCAACTCCCAATGGAGCATATAACGCATGCTGCCAAAATAGGCGCAAAGCGTTACTCAAACACATAGCCTTCGCGTCCTGTCGGGTACTCATTTGGTTTTTTTTTATTTTGATGAGTGAATCAGTCGCCACCCGACATCATTGCAGCTCGCGGAGTCTCGAACCCGCGACCGTTCGGTTACCAGTCCCACGCTCTAACTAGCTGCGCTATCACGGCTATCACGTGTTAAGTGTTACTGGCTTCGGATATGGATTAGTAACAAATCGTTACTATAGCGACCACAACACATTACGCAGAATGGCCCCAAAATAATAACAACTAAATAACAGCATAACAACAATTCTCCGCGAACCTTCTCGGACAAACAATAATTACTGGCATTGGACGAAGGGGGGGGGGGGCGCGGCGACGAATTTCGCATACTCTGATAATCCGGAACAGTTCTCTAAGATTTAGCTTCTCTTTATCTCAGGGAACCGTGGGATGGTTACTACTCACGGAGTATTTTATTAAATGTCGGTTTTAATCACGAGATCACTCAGCGAAAAACACGATGATCAATGGCGCTCGTCTGTAACCAGGATACAGCTAAGGTGAATAATACAGACTATTGTGTTGCAGCTAAATTTATACCTGATACAGGATGCACTGCCCAATGTATGGATTTACTTTTAAATGTTGGGATATTAAACTGGTTATTTTATGGTTTATTGGCTTACGGGGAAAATGATTTAACAATAAATAAAACGCTGATAACTTCATGTTAGAGGATATACATCAGTTTACGTATTAATGTATTCTCGGTTATTAAAATAACAAAAACCTTCTCCATCATTAACTTTACAGTTAATGATTCGTACATCGATCATCAATCAATCATTAGATTGATCCATCCATCCATCCATCCATCTATGCATCCATCCATCCATCCATCTATCCGTCCATCCATCCATCCATCCATCATCCATCCATCCATTCATCCATCCATTCACCCGTTCATCCATCCATTCATCCATCCATCCATCCATCTATTCATCCATCCATCCATCCATTCATTCATTCATCCATCTATTGATACATATATCTTTCCATCCATCCATCCTTCCATCCATCCATCTATCCTTCCATCCATCCATCTATCCGTCCATCCATCCATCCGTCCATGCATCCGTCATCCATTCATCCATCCATTAATCCATTCATCCACCCATCCATTCATCTATCCATTCATCCATCCATCCATTCATCCATTCATTCATCCATCCATCCATCCATTCATCCATCCATTCATCCATCCATACATCCTTCCATCCATACATCCTTCCATCCATCGATTTTATATTAATTGATATGATGTAAAACGGTGGACGATGAACATTAAGGATATTAAATTATTTTACCATTCTCCAGTAAATATTTAAAAGTCCGTATTCAGAAATTCATCAGTGTAATTATTCCAATGGTGCCGTGTTCATTTTAATATATAGGTAATTTAATACGAACAGTTATTTTGTTTCCATCTAGAAATGGTACACCGGATGGGGAAGTTGGCGAAGACCCGAGAGTACACAGAACAGGACGACTTACTGCAAAATATACACATCAGGGCTAATATTAATGTCTACAAATATTTTATGATGATGAGCAATGATACACCGAGCTACATTTCGCCCACGGTGGGATCCGATATCTGGTGATGCCATTTCAATATGTTGTTACCTGGTAGTTTGTCACAAAGCAGCCCTATAAAGTGTAGACAGGTAAACCATTTCAAACCACAAAATACAGGAAGCCTATTGGTGCGACGTTCGTTGGCTCGAGCGATACAGCCAACCATCGAGGCAGTAAACTACCATAATATCCACGTCTGTTCCACGTTGTGTCAGTCCCTCACTTTATGGAATAGATTGCCGACAGATATTAGAAATATGTCGTCTCCGGAAAATTTTAAATCCGTTCTAAAAACACAGACCAAATCTTTTAAATCTCTTATATGGGTTTTTTACAGACATATTATTTGGGTTATTTGTAAATCTCATATTATTTGTACAGCGCCCTTGAATGGCTCTTGAATTAAATATACATTATTATTATTATAATGATCATGATCATGATGATGATGATCATCATCATCATCTGTATAAGGAGCCATATTTTTGCCCCTTTATTTGATAATCGTCATCAATGAGACCATCTGGTATCTTCACACCACGGCAGAGCTTCATGACATTTGACCCGAGGTAGTTAGAACTCGAAGGAAGATTTTCGTAAAGCATTTGATAACCGAATCGAAAGCTCCAGTCTTCCGGTTAAACAAAACCCCCCATTTCAATGTATATTCCAATATGTCGAAACTAACAGACGAGCGTATTCGATTACCACTACGTCATTCGATTACTAGTATTCGATTTCTCGCGACCCTCATTCAGCTGGTCTTAATCGGGTTTAGATCGTGCTGGGAAAGTGTAAACACAAGAAAGCTTTCAATTTTCTAGAACCTTTCGATGATGGTCGTAACCAATTGGTGACCGTCTTAAAGAGATAGAAGATCCCGACAGTTAAGCTGGACGAAGGCCGAGGTGGAATCCGTATAAGAAGGCTGGCACGGCTTGTTGGGGGATGCGTTTGGAAAAGGTCCGAGTTTCGAATTCCAATAGCATCCAAGTGGATCGTTCAAACGCGTTCTCTAGTTAACTATATTCTGACGCAGTAGCTCACTGATTTATTATTATTATTATTATTATTATTATTATTATTATTATTCAATCAGATCGACTAGGGTGGACCTATAGGTTGATAGCTAGAAACGATAAGCCGAAACAAGATTCGGCGATTTGGACAAATCGAACAATTGACGGAATAAAATGTTTACTGAAATGCTTTATTTCAAAGATATGAAGCAATAAAAACTCGAGATTAGGAGAGAAACATCAGACAATCTAGATCTGTAGAGGGATTGATGGGTGGGTGGTTTGGTTGTGTGGGTGTTTATAAGAAGATAGGCATCTTTGTGTAAACATTAACATGTTATATATACCATCAGAATTAAACTAGTCATGATCAGAATGATCCAGAACGGGAGTTTAAAGTTAAAACATAAACACACGTCACATAGATGTGGCATAATGTTATGGAATCGATGAAATAAAGTTTTTTAAAGCAATATTACGTTGTCCTTTCTTCTGTCGTAACCGAATCTACGTCGCGTTAACCGAATACATGTATCTGAAAGATGACCATAATGCGACACTGGAATGGTAAATTATTATAACTACGAAAAATCAAGGCATTTCCATTTTTGATTTTCACTTCCGATTTAACCGGATTTCACTGTATGGTAAACCGCTTGATTTAAAGTATTGGAGATATAAAAGCATGCTAAAACACACGCACGCACACATAATACATATATATGTGTTCTTACTTTACTATCGTCACTCCCAGTTTATTGAATCATATATATATATAGGTACGTTACAAAATTCACGATGATGCTGCTCTTGCCGCTGCCACTGCTGCTGATGATGCTATTGACAACGATAGTCTTATACAGTAAAATATGTACATTTTGGGGATTGATTGAAAGCTGTCATTATACTGATGAGTATATTGCTAACATGGTACTGATTTACGCTGTAACTAACGCGATCTATTTTAGCAAATAAGTTTGATGACTTATTGAGACGCTCATCGTAGACGGTACACCTGTGAGAACCACGAATTTGTATATCAACATCGCTAAAATTAACGGTAAGACGAGGAGCAATGGACATCTTCATTCCGAAGATTCCCGAAGTTAAATTTAGAACCGGCCAATCAGAGACCGGCTAGCGTTCGGACCAGAAACCAGCCGAACTATTTTCATCTAGGTCAGAAAACACCGACTTTGGATATAGACACAGGACTTTCCCGGTGATGAAACCAGATATAGTTATTACAAATATGTTTTTCTTACTCTTTGTTAATCCGGCGAAACCTCTTCTCTCAAGAATATCCCGTCAGATGTCTGCCGATAATACGTGAGAAATGAGTTAATGTTATATTTGACAGTGGGACCACTGTTAGTTTGATAATACGAAATAGAAGGCTGTATTTCAAACGTTGTTTTCCCCCATCTCAGATATCATCATAATATGTGCCATTTGTTAGGCGACAATTAGAAATAAGTCTTAAGTCCAATATTTTCATATTATAAGCATAACTTATAAGCATAAATATGACATTTACCCACAAGTTAGAAGCGAAGGGGCGGTGGAGGAACGGTTATTTATGTGAATAGTAAACCCTGTCCAGGAAGTCCCCCCCCCCCACTCAAAGGGGAGTCATTAGTTTCTTGCTATATGCAGTTAACTAAACGGCTAATTAAACGTGAAAAACAGATAATAGAGTTTGATGATTATCCAATATTACATCAGTACGGCAACCAACGAGCACTTTGATGGAATAAAAACTATAAAGCTCTACTCCCGATGACCGTTATTACGAAAGTGGACTTTAAAAGCTAGCCAGCTCCTGATTGGTCGACCGAGTTGCCGAGGATTAGCGATCTCTATGAAAAGGACCATTCAATATAATAGGAATTTTCTCAACAAAGGAGACGACATTTAGTTTTGTCCGGAACGCCATCGCTTCCCCGTTCGCCAGTGGTACCACCTAACCCCGAACTGTGCAGCACTGACCGTGCACTAAAATCCCCAAGAACGAAGAAGACCATAAGCGGCCATTCGTAATTACTAACATTTCAGGAAGAGTGCAGAAGGTACAGTTTCCAAAACTCGACCTAGTTCACCCCAATGGGGTCACCCTTCGGTATCGGCTTAACCCCACGAGAACAACGAATACACGTTATTCGCGACACCAAATCACCTCCAAACTTGTACTCTCGAGGTTCATCGACGTTGATTAGTATAATCCAGAATGAGCAGAGAGTACGCTGTTCAAATCCCACCACATCCCATCAATTATCTACGACATTTTCCACGAGTACACAGGGATTATAGAGTTGTTTAAATGTTTACATTTTAAGGCGTACTCGGAGTTCCCAAATAAGGGGCTACTCATATTTATGAAACTTTATTCGAAATTGCAGCGAACTCTCTTTTTGATGCCCGACCTTACTTCGCGAGTCCGTTCAAGGTCATTAATTGAGGTTTTGTTTGCTCTCGTAAAACAATGTGCACCAACGCGAAACTTCCCCGCCCACGCAGTACCATACATGCGCCTAACAATGGTACTTAAAAGGATCTGGACCTCGAGACCTCCGCCCACCCTTTAATGAGGTAAACAATTATCGGAGAACGTTAACATATTTTCACGTTCGCCGGAGAAATGCAACGACCACGAAATATTGGATGTTGTTTCCGACTGATCAAAGGGAATAAGGTGACAGGTGACAATCCATCTGAGTGGAGTGATGGCACTTACAGCGAAGGTCATTGTAAGGTCAACGATCACCCGAGGAAATGTTGTGTGTATGTATGTGTGACACTTTATCACGTTCACACATTTGGCTTTGATGCATGTACTAATGTGTGTCATTGTGGTGTGTGTGTGTGTGTGTGTGTGTGTGTGTGTGTGTGTGTGTGTGTGTGTGTGTGTGGTGTGTGTGTGTGTGTGTGTGTGACACTTTATCACGTTCACACAGTTGGCTTTGATACATGTACTAATGTATGTCATTGTGCGTGCGTGCGTGCGTGCGTGCGTGCGTCTTGTGTGGATAAATAATAATAATAATGTATATTTAATAAAGCGCCCTTATTAGCAGGAGCCATTCAAAGGCGCTGTACAAATAATATGTAATATAATAATACCCCAAATAATGTCTGTAAAAACCCTGTAATGATTTAAAAGAAAACAATTATTTATCTGTGAAAGTACCTTAACTAGGTATGTTTTTAGAAGAGATTTAAAATTTTCAGGAGACGACGCAGAGTCTCGAATCACTGGACGATTCATCATGGTATTAAACACAGAGCGTCGACTTTTCATGCTGAAACATACGTAACGATATGCGAAAAGCCTCTAAAAAGCGACTGACATACGGTCGTGGTGTCTATGTCAGATGACGTCAGTTTGGGATATCGTTTACGTTAATTACCTAAGCAACCCTAGTTATAGTTATTTGATAATTTTCTGTATTTTACTTCGAAACAACACACTACAAACTTCATATCCTAATTGCCACCGCCCTCAAAGGTCAATTTCTATATTGTGTCGCGATAGTTTAATTGATATTAAAAACTGACATCTGAGCTTCAGCAAACCGTTATGGCGCAATTGGCTCGGCACTTCTATAACTATATATTAACATTTTAAAACCAGACCTGATGTCGGCTAAAGAAACTATAGAGTTAAAACAAAATGTATAAACGTTATTTATGACAAGCGGACTAGAGCTAGCCTGGAGTGTCAAAGTGTGTGTCACTGTGTGTGTGTGTGTTTGTGTGTGTGCTCGTGTGTGTGCGTGTGTGTGTGGAAATGTACATGTTTTGGAAATTATATGTGCATACATCATCCGGCAATCTTTCCAGCCATCCATCCAGCCAGCAAGCCAGCTTCAGACACGTTATGATAACAATTCACTATTTATCATAACGTATCACTTATACTAACAAAAAGTAAATGTTTGAATGTTGTTGTTTTATGATCACGTTTATTCGCACGATAAGCTAAATCAGCCGTGTAACACGCAAATGTAATGAGGCGAGGTGAAAGATGAAACATCCTTCTGATATAGCCCGGTCGGGGTATGAACTCATATACTATTGAACTATGGCCAGCTAAGTTACCAGTTAGATCTAGGCCGTTTAAGGACCCGTAAGAAATAGCAAATTGATAGACGATGAAGCAAAACAGACTCAATTCTTGACCAACAATCCACTAATAGATTAATATAATTTCACACCTATGCTCCTATTGTAAGAGTTATCGGTGAACTAATTATAATTTTCATTTGTTTCACGTGACCAGATAATGAAGCCTATAACTAACTCTTTTTATCACGTCTAAGGGCCCACATCATATTCGGAAAATCTTACAACCCGAGTTCGCCAGTTTGGGGTTTTAATAACCAAAAATTATGCGCAGTACAAAGAGCATAAATAAATATGGAATTAAAAAGCTTTCGCACATCAACCTGTAAACTACGACGAAATTATCTACAATGTAAATAGAACGTTCGACCATCATTATATACTTACGTCAGAGATAGAGTGTTTGATCGGACAGGTTCCCCCCCCCCCTCACAAAAAGGTCACTATCCCTAAGAAGTCTGCCAACATTAAAATATTAAAAGAAAACCAAATCTTATCAATAATGCCGGATGGTGAAAGTAGATTGTCTGGCATCCTGTGATATCTACGACGATACGGCAGCTTTAGCTGAAAGGGAAATAACAAACTAACAGTATAGGGCACATAACAACAACAACAACAACAACAACACATTATTCATGAACTATACGATACTGTAACGACAAACATTAACACCTGTGCCGAATAAAGTAATATCTGTATTGGTCAAAAGACATTTGGTCAAAAGACATTTCGTCGAAATTGAATTTATATTTTGCGACATTTGGTCGAATGGAGAAAAAAAAGGTTTTGCGACACTTGGTCGAAAATATATATTTTAGTGTTATCATACAGTTTAAATGTGACATGTAATCCCGACGGGCTGGATACTTGTTATATTAGTGGTTTTTTTATATCATGGATGTAAATGAAAAATATCAACCAACCATCAGGAAATATTCCAATCGCTAAATGATACTGAAGAAGCGGGATTAACTCAGTTAACGCCTTCCAAGTCAAAGGCCTGTGACGATGCTAATTGATTGGATATCTTCGCAGAGATCGATCCTTTAGAAATATCGGTGTTAAGGCAACAATGAGCGGATCTGGATTCTTTTGTTGGTTCATATCGATTACTCATATCCGTAATTCTAGAATGACAATTACAGAACGATCGAATAGCAATTTAATATGATAGAATTTCCTTTATGAGTAGCTTCTAGTAAGCGTCTCCGCACAACCAACAGCAACATCAGGCTCATCGTCCACTCCTTCGCTATCCGGACACCTCAAGTATACTTAATTGCGAGGTCTTGCCCGTGGGATTCGATTCCTGTAATTGATCTAACTGGATTTTATTATGTGTGTGTTTTTGTTTGTATATCTTGTTTTCACGTCACATCATTGTGTGCCATATTCATTCAAAATAAACTCTTCGTAGCTCAATATACATGAATAACTACGTTGTTTTGTTGTTCGGGGAGAATCCCCACCACTAACAAGAGCCGAAATACCCCGAGGGTAGTCACTGCCAGAGTGTTTTACGTCCCCCTTTATTTTTTAATAATTCAGGGGAGAAGGCAGCGCCATTAAACGTGATCAACCACCCACGATGTTGTGAGCCGAGTAATTAATTTCTGGAAAAGTTTCGAACTTTTGCTGGGTTCGAACCTGTGACCGTTGGCACCAAGTGCCGGGTGCTTACCGCTAGGCCATCGGAGCTCATGATATACTACGTGAAATTGTTCTGTTTTGATACAATGCGTAAATGTTAACTTTATACATGTCGCACCTCCAAAATTATTTTTCGACGAGATGTCCATTCGACGAGTTGTCTTTCTCCGAAATGTCGTGCACCGATCTGTATAACTGACACCAGTCGTCATTTATTATAATTAATAACTTTATGTCATACTACGAGAAAGGTGTTCCTCATAATTAATGGTCTGCTCGTTTTAACGTCGTACTCATTATTAAATATTCATAACATGAAGTCATGAGAGGCAGCTCCCAAATCTCGTAACTTCCGAAATGGACACCTTTCGGAAAATATTGCTGCATGAACATCGATGGCGCAGTGGGAGCTACGATACCGTCTCGTGAAATATCATCTACTGTAAATACTGGTTTTGTGACAGATTCTTGCGATTGGTGAATCTTGTATTATATACAAATTACTATGCCACTTTTAATGTTGACCCATATATTTTATGCTGTATACGTTCTACGAACACCTGTGTTCTGTTACTCATTTTAACATGTGTATCGTTTGATTCCTCTGTTAATATGCCTGTTTATAAGACAACCATGGCTAACATAATAATAATGGAGAGTTTAATGTCCGTCTATTTCGTTATCACATTGTTTCAGTGATGCTTTGTTTTAGATCGTAATATTTACCAGATTGTCATCGATCTAAGTAAGCCAAAGTTTTACAATATGTTTGCAAGCCATTAAGATTCAGTTCAATCGAGTCGAATCAGTTGCCTATCGTCGCCCCCTGATCACACCTGGAACACTTTGGACGAGAAGCATCTGCCAAGTGAAAATAAATCCCACAAACACAGCTTTGGGCCGGATTCGAACCCACAACTTGGAGGTTTGCAGTGCAGCGTCCTAACCACTGCCCAATCAGAACGCCTCAGACGTCACGTCAGGGAATGCGTTAATAATTTAAAACATTTTGTTTAACCTTTAATTAGGATGTTATTGGATGGAAGATGAGGATAATGGATTCCTGAACTGATCATCCGGAAGAAAACAACATGTCAAACATCTGACAAGATCCAGACGAACTACAGGCCTGTTAAGAGTGCCTACTGGTAAGAAGATTAGCTTACACCTGAGGGAACTGTTTCTATCAGAAATCGTACGTTTAGGTGAAATATTATAAACAAAACACTCGGAAATTACATTTTAATGTCTAAAACCTGAGAGTAGCACAGAAGTCGGTGAGAAAACAAACGAAACCTAACTGAACACAGAACACCGAGTCAATGTTAATAATAATAAAAATAATAATAATAATAATAATAATAATAATAATAATCATAATAATTGCAAACTTCTATAGGGGCAATATCCTCGAAAAGAATCGAGCTGAGTGACGCACTTAGTACAGGCGTTGGGCAAACTCAGAGTCCAGGTACAATACAAAATTCACCATCAAATGATAGGATGCAGTGGAAACTTAGGAGGGATAAGCAAGTCTGAAAAGGTGAGTTTTTAAATGGTGACGGAAAGAAACGATGCTATTTGATGGCTTAACACGTTCAGATAGTCAGTTCCAAAAGGGTAGGGACAGCAACTGAACAAACACGAGTACCAGCACGAGTACTAACTCTAGGAAGAGACAACAAGTGAAAACCAGACGAACGGAGCTCCCTGATGTCTATTGTCTCTAACATCGATTGATCTTAGACAATATTTATTGATATCATCATTTGATTAAAGGATCATCTCACTGCTATGGCCGAGTACGTTGTAAACTGACATACGTCATTTCTTATGCTGTATTAATTAAGTAATGTGTGTTATACAAATATTTCTTTTATTATATAATCTCAGTTAGCAATAGACTTATTACCTGAATATTATACGGATTATACAGATTAACAGATTAACAATTTATAACCTGTACGCTTTGTATACGTCCGATTGTTGACCTATTCGAACGCAGAATGAAGCTGACGTCATCATCTGTGTGTTTTTATATATATTGGTTTCTTAGAACGGCAAGAAATTACTTTTGACTCTAAAAGATCGTTCTCAAAGCTATTTATTATCTTCTATATGTAGAATGATCCCTCAACCACAATAACTTCCTGTGTTTTCTTCTTCTTCAGTTACGGAGAGGGCGCCTCCGTGGTCTAGCGGTAGCGTGTTGGACCACAGATCACTACCGCCCGTGTACGAATCTCGGCGTGGGCATATCTGAAGGTTGTTTCATCTTTGACTTCGCTTCATTACCTTTGGAGGTCGCTCGGCCCATTTAGCCTACCGCGTTCACAAAAGTGGCCGTAAATCATCATCGTCGCGTCATTAAAAATAGGTTTCAAGAATGACACACCAGATGAACCTTGGGTCAGTTCTGCTTAGTTCTTAATTACGGCAAGCAAACATAGACTGATTAATTGCCTTTGGAGTAGGTCGCAATGATAAACATTAACAATGTGTTTATAACAAATAAATATACCATAAAATTAAGATTAGGCCAACGAAGTCTTCATACGTCTGATATATCTAGGACAACAGCCCAATTGTTTAAGTATATCATACAAGAGAGGGGGGGGGATCGTGGGTGCTGGTGCCGGTGATGGTGTGTGTAATTGGGGGGGAGGGATGGGAGGGGTGCGAGGGATATGTTCCTTTGTTCTTATGTAATTTTTGTCACGATTATTTTCATCCTCGGAAGTGATGTTTTGTGCTAATTAATCACACAAACAGAACATTCATGTTTACATTTCTCTAAAAACAAAAACAACAGAAAACTGTCACAGAAATAGGGTCACATCTTGTGTGGTTTGTCCATCAGTTGATGATGGGGTTACTTCTAAGTAATCCGCTGAGTGGCGCTGCGGATGTGTGGGCATTGTTGTCGAACGTGGTGTTTGTTAAAGTAATGTCGTATGCTTGGTATTATTTGGAACATTTGAAAATAACGTTTGCTCTGGTATTACTGTTTTAAGACGTCTTCCCTTATTCCTATGTGGATCCAGTCCGTAGATAATATCCGCAATATGTTGGTAGAGATAGTAACCTATCATTTGTTCAAAACTGGTCATTTTAAACACCATTATAACTCATTATACATGGGCCACATACCCGAGATATTGTGGTTTCTCGGCCACTTCTGCCGCACACAAGATAGGCTAAACGTGCCAAGCAACCTACAAAGTTAACGAGGCGAAGTGAAAGATGAAACATCCTTCACACATAGCTATAACTGGATTTTAACCTCCATGTTAGAGGTATGTGGGCAAGGGCGATTCCATTTCGGCTAGATTATTATTTAATATTATTATTTACTGTTTGCGAATATGTCTGTTCTCTTTGTTTCATGGAGATGTCTCCCGGAACGAATCACAGATAAACGAAGTTAATTCTACAGAACTTCGCCCTTCGTGGCATAAAATAATAGCTTTATCTATCACATTTTATTACAAGTTTCAGTTCGCTGAACATATAGCTTTATGTGGTATTTTGTATTTGAGAATTATAAGTTATATTTATAATATATGACAGACAATGCAGTTTAAGAGTAACGCCAAAAAAAACTATATTTATGTGCATTTCCTGTCTTTGGCAGAGATATCACTTCTAAATTATAAGTCCGATTAATTTTATTAGCCAAATGAACGACGACTCATATTACCCTGAATGGACTCCTAGATGCCATAAATGACTGTTAATTAGTTGTTTGTGGTTAATTGATGAGTTGTTAATTAGGTTAACGTAACATAATACAGTCAACCGTCTACCATCAGGATTGTTAGGACGACAGAGTTGGAGATCGGATGATCGAGGGTTTGGATAATCGATATGGTAGTCAGGGAATGGGCTAATAAAGTGGAAATATAGTCGTTTTACGGCCACTTATTGGGCTAATGAAGTGAAAAATAAAATCTTTTCGGGCCTTTTCAGACCGGGATTTGAACTCAGGCGGTTGAGAAACGTGGCGGAGCGCGTTACCTCTTAGGCCATGGAGACGTACCGCTTTAAACTAGTCACTGTGGGTGGCGTCGGGCGGTTGGGGGGTTGGGGGGCTGTCCGTTTGATCCCAATTTCCTTTAACCGACAGTTATAATTATTTGTCGCATGTAAATTAGATACATCAGCTGACGTGTATGTTTCATCATCCTGAAACCGAAACACACACACACACACACGGACAAACGGACACACACAGAGAGAGAGAGAGAGAGAGAGAGAAGACGCACCGACGCACGCACACTCAAGCACCACATACTTTCACGGTGAGCTAGAAAATAACTTTGAATTGCAACACTTCGAGTTTATTACTACATTAATACAGGTTGTCAGTTTTCCATAATTAGCAGCCCTCACCATGACAATAGTACATCGCTGACCCGAGGCGTGTTATCCTAACAATCACTCCCAACAGACCGTAGATTATCCGACTACGTTTATAAACAAAAAATGTACCAGGAAATCTCTTACCCACTAACATCAACACGACATACATACACCAAAGGTCAAAGTTGAATATTACAGGTCATAATAATATTGCAAACGCCGCGCGCGTCAAACGTCAGAAACAAAATAGCGATTTCTCACGAAGGCGAATTTAACTATTCGCCGACGTCATCGAAACAGTAGCCAATCACGGTTCGCCATCGTAGCTCGTCACCGATTTATGTGTCTGTTGTTCGCGTGATATATATCTGTGATACAAGGTGTTTACTGTTCGATCGGCCAGCTTTCTAAAGATCCCGTGCTCGCTGCTGGGTCTGGTTTCTGGATCTGAGGGGGTGGGCCGCCTGGCTGACTCAATCCAGAAGACAGTGTTTGAAGGCTCCGCGCTGGAATCGGTCAGCGAACGTCTGGAAAACGAAGTTGACCGAGTTGTAGAAGTTCCCACTCGATACCATCCTGACGACGCTGTGTTTACAACCTATCATGACGGGTGGTAGTGCTGGAATAATAATAATAATAATAATAATAATAATAATAATAATAATAATAATAATAATAATAATAATAATAATAAGTGTAAACATAACAATCAATGATGCTGATGATGACGGTGGTGATGTTAACAACACTACTAGGATTATTAGTTTTAGATTTCGCCGTAGTAGTGGTAGTTGTAGTAGTGGTAGTTGTAGTAGTAGTAGTAGTAGAAGAAGTTGTAGTAGTAGTAGAAGTTGTATTAGTAGTTGAAGTTGTATTAGTAGTAGTAGAAGTAGATGTTGTATTAGTAGTAGTAGAAGTTGTAGTAGTAGTAGAAAAAGTAAAAGTAGTAGTAGCAGTAACAGTAGTAGTAGTAGTTGTTGTAGTAATTGTGGTGGTGGTGGTGATAGTAGTAGTAGCAAATTAAATAATGATAGTAGTAATATTAACTACGACAACATTATAATATAATAATAATAATAATAATAATATATATTATTGATAAAACGAAAGCATTACATTTTTAAATCGTATTAAATAAAAGTAATTAATCCTAGATTACGGATTATTATAATACGTAGGTATTTAGTGGATTATTGTGGATAATGACTTAACTGACCTGGATTACTGTCCAATCCACAGACATCTATAGCTGGATACATGATACTTGTGTCTAATCCCTCTCCTCCTAAAAACTGGACATAATCTGCAAAACCTTCTTTGGCACACTGTATGGGAGATTAACGCGTATATATATATATATATATATATATATATATATATATATATATAAGAGAGAGAGAGAGAGAGAGAGAGAGAGATAGAGAAATTGATTGATTGGTTGATTCATTAATTGATTGATATTGAGTGAGTATGTGAGTTAATTAGTGAGTTAGCGATCAAGTGTGTGTATATATATGTGTGTGTGTGTGTGTGTGTGTGTGTGTGTGTGTGTGTGTGTGTGTGTGTGTGTGTGTGTGTGTGTGTGTGTGTGTGTTACACAAATCCAGGTCGTGAGTTCGAAGCCGATTAATATCTATACGTTTGTTGGATGTATCCCAATGGAGTTCCTATTCGATCGTTTCTCCCCCTCACACACACACACACACACACACACACACACACACACACACACACACACACACACACGTACGCACGCATACAGAGGCGCGTACGAACCGACACAAAGTTGCCCGCCTACACACACGCCTACAGCCACAAGCACACGGTCAAACTAACGACACAAAGCTTTGGGTGATGTTTGAAGGACAAATCCGGAACAATCCGATAGTCCGGACTAAAGACATCCTCCCTAATGGAGAGTGACTAACACCTGCTACCAGTCAGATACATAGTTGATGATATTAAGAGGCTGAACATGTTAGCGTCTTCAACCAGATATTATATATATTTAACACACACCCGCCGCTGGGGGATGGGGGGTGGGGTGGTCTCCGTTCACCAATTAGCCAAGCTATAATTCGAACATTTAAATCGTACAAAATTACCAACAAGCAACACACATACACACAAAAAGAAATAGGCCGCATAATAATAATAATAATAATAATAATAATAATTATCAAAACTAGACCCTACATTTTTCATAGATGCCCAGCTCCCATAGGGGCATGATGTGTTATAGAAAAGATGGTGTGATAAGGCATTTTCAGCTTTTATTCCTATTAAAGCATCGTTTAGATATTTATCACAGAAGAGTTAGTGACATTTTGGCGACTAGATCCCGAGACATCCTGATCGTGTTAATCCTAATTAGAAGGAAGAGACACCTGGTAGCCAACATTCGAATTAGGGGGGTTTGTTATCTTGACAGAGACTACTGCCAGGAAATGACGACATTTGGTACAGGCATTGGCTGTGCTCTCTCTCTCTCTCTCTCTCTCTCTCTTCTCCCCCTCTCTCTTTCTGTGTATGCGTGCGTGCATGTGTAATTGTCCACTTGTCTGTCGTTGTATAGTTCTCCTAGCTTTGGCAATAAAGAACGACATTTGCCAAATAAGAAGAAATTATTAGGAGAGAGGCAGAGCACATTTGATCGCAATGTCAAATAGAGGTCATAGACATTTGATGGATGTCTGGCTTTCATCAGGATATCCCTCATTCCTCACTCTGACGGCAACAGGGGGGGGTTAGTAGGCGCAGAGACACTAACGCAGACACTTGACCACGCATAGCCGTATAAACACACACACACACACACACACACACACACACACAAACACACACAAACACACACACAAATTTCTACACACAATTACGCACAGATAAAGGGAATATATATATATATTTTTAAATATCACTTGTATGCTGATGACACACAGCTGTATATATCACTGGATCCTGACAATGAGTTAAATTTCTCCTCTTCCTTCAAGAATTTAGAACATTGTATTGACGATATTCGGCTATGGATGACTCAAAATCTGAGAATAAAACAAATATTTTATATTTGGCATCACCACATTGTGTTAAATCCCTAAAGACACCAGCATTACAGATGGGTGCATCTTCGATTACCCCTAATGGGTCAGTAAAAAATCTAGGGGTTATTTTTGACCAATGTATTAACATGCATGAACATGTCACATCAGTATGCCGAGCTGCCTACTACCATCTTAAGAACATCCACTGTTTAAAAGCATTCTTGACACAAGAATCACTTGTAACTGTAGTTCATGCCTTTGTTACATCTCGTATAGACTATTTTAACTCCCTGTTATATGGCATATCTGATTATAACATTAATCGCCTTCAGTGAATTCAGAATAGTGCAGCTCGCATTGTAACAAATACTAGAAAATATGATCATATCACCCCAATTCTTCAAACACTACATTGGCTACCTGTTAGACAGCGTATCCATTTTAAGATTCTGTTAATAACTTATAAATCTATTAATGATATGGCACCAGAATACCTGTGTGAACTGGTTTCCATTAGAAAGTCATCCCGAAAACTCAGGTCATCCAGTCAGATACTATTGCAGGTGCCAGTGTCTCGGCTCAAGTCATATGGTGATTGTGCGTTTAGTGTTGCATCCCCCAATTTGTGGAATAAGTTGCCGGCAAATATTAGAAATGCGTCGTCTCTTGGAAATTTTAAGTCTCTTCTAAAAACACACCTATTTAAGGTCGCTTTCACAGATAAATAATTATTATCTTTTAAATCATTACAGGGTTTTACAGACATTATTTGGGGTATTATTATATTACATATTATTTGTACAGCGCCTTTGAATGGCTCCTGCTAGTAAGGGCGCTTTATTAAATACAAAATATATATATATATATATATATATATATATATATATATATATATATATATATATATATATATATATGAGGGGGGAGTGAGTGAGAGAGAGAGAGAGAGAGAGAGAGAGAGAGAGAGAGAGAGGGAGAGAGAGAAAAATACCCTCCACCTTTCTCTCATCTAGCGTCTGAGCCAGTGCCTATAGAAGCCATGTGCCAGAAAGCTAATTATCATTCCAGGTATTTTACTGTCTTCAGCCTGTCATACTCTCATTTATAGCCACTTTCTATTGAAAGTATTTAATCTAACATCGGACAAAATTGGAATTTTACACTTAGCTCGGAAATAGATAAATATTTTTCTTTATCCCTTTAGCAAATAGGAGCTCGCCCATTTCGCCTGATTCGGATTAGAAAATCTCGTACCCCGGAGTTCGGGCGAAGCGAGATTTCGGTGAATTGGTCTCGGCACCCGGTGATTCCTTTAGCAATCACCCCGAACCAGCTGTGCATATCAGACAGGCCTAATACGGATAAGTTGTTTAACAGCTGGTCACGGCCAAGTCGTTAATCGCGATCTGGCTGATGTATTATTTATATTAAGGATGTCAGCGCCACCTGCCGGTGACACTGTTTATGTCTCAGTTGGGTATCATGCTAACTTTAGAAGCTGGAGGCTGTCCAGAACCTCATCGGTTTAACCATAGTCCGGAGACCAATGGCGGATCTAAAACGGGCATATTACGGGAGAGTATGTCAACTGTATCGGCGCTCTGGCGTTAATTATACGCGTGTGTAATTAATATGCACTTTAAAAAAACTCCACTTCAGTGAATGGTCGATTTAATTCAGGTATTCGTTTCAATATTTGTTCCCGCGTCGGCTTATACGAATGGAGGTTTCCTTGATTTTTTGCGTTCCTCATTAGGCAAGCTGTGTCAACGAATGTGTGTGTGTGTGTTGTGTGCGTGTTTGTGTGTGTATATATGTGTGTGTATTAGTGTAATAGATAAAAATATATCGTCACCATTGTTAATTCCTGTGTTTTCTATCGTCTTAAGAGGCAGGTGTCTTAACATTATTATTTGGCGTCTCGGGGGCTAAAATTACATTAGCTTAAGTTGGCTTTCTCGACATGAACCCCCCACACACACACACATACACACACGCACGCACGCACGCACGCACGCAGTGATATTACTAGGGAATGTGACAGTCTAGGAGTGGTACACACACGCGCGCACAAGCACGCACGCACGCACGCACGCACACAATTACCTGAGTGAGTGAGTGTATGAGTGATTGTCCTGTTTTGTCTCATCATTGATGACACTTCTATGACACTTTGAACACCTGACATGAAATGATGTTATCAGACCAAAGCCTAGCTTTGTTAGAGGACGACCATCCCCCGACACAGGTAATACAGGGCTTCTATCCCACGACCATCATTCTAGAATTATGTTACAGAATCATATTTGTTTTTTTTTACAATAAACCAATATAATTCCTTCATATTCATAATATGCTACACCTTCCTTTATTTATTAAGTGTTTTCTTCAATACGGTGATAAAATTCATCATATTTGGGCACTAAAGTAGCTCTGATTATTTTACTTTAGTCAATTCTATATTTGCATCTTTTTCTCATGTTATCAGTTTTAATATTCGTAATAAATAATCTATCACCCAGCTGTTTATGTAACATTTGTAGGCTAGTAGCCCAGCTGTAACACTATGTTTGGTGATATATTATAAGTTTTAAATAGTATTCCTGGCTTTTGATGTATTAATAAGTCGTAATTATCATTAATATTTTAAATCCCCTATGTGCACCTGTAAAACTAATATTAAACCATTAATAGATCAGTATTTTTGAACTTCACTCGATAATACTAGTGTGCAATATTAACAATTAACACTCTGTCTCCTGATAGAATTAATAATAATAATAATAATAATAATTTAAAATATATATATATATATATATATATATATATATATATATATAATAAATACAGACACACACAGACACATACACACCATATTTTGACATAAACATATTTAACATTTATGCGCCTCACTAATTTTCTTTATAAAATCCTAACTGCCTAGATCACATTATATTTCATTTCTGGATCTATTACTAATTATCTTATGTGTTTCAATTGATATGTTTATCAATTCTTTGTTGGACGAACCACTCACTTATAGGTCAAGTTTCAAACCCCGACCTTGTAGGATGAACTAATGTACTGACGCAAACAACGGCATTTATCAGGACTTGATAATAATACATGTTCCTTACTACTAAACCGTAGCCCAATCGCTTGTAAATATATTAACATAAACTCCACCTGATATTCTTATTCGTTCATAAATCATGCTATCACTCCACCCCCAGCAGCATCTGAGGCGTGGAACCTTTTCTTCGTGGAACCTCTCAGTCACACGAACCTCACTTATTTTGACATCAGCGGTTAGAATAACAACATTTTAAAAGCATTCTTTCGTGTCTCTTCCTTCCATGGATACTTGACTCCATCTCCTCATTAGTTATGTGATAGTCCGAATATACCTTAAATATCATAGTCTTCTATTCCTGTCAAATCTCGCCCTCGTCCATAACTTTCTTTCGCCATTGTCTCGTTCATTTTCCTTGCTGATCCATAAGACATAAGCACGCTATTTACAAAATCTGGAAATACCATTTCATCACAGCACACCTCACTTGCCGGTGTCAGCTTATGAGGCTAAATGACGACAATCCATTCCCAGAATATTTTACTCCACAGTTACATGACAACTATTCGACTTCATTCCCCAGACTGTCTGACATTGGGTGACCTTGGTCTGTACTAATATAAATATTAGTGCTCAGATGTAGGAACTTCCTAGCTAACCTTAAGTACACAATTACAGCAAGTAATTTATACCTCGGACCGATCCCTAGTGTGTGTGTGCGTGCGTGTATGCGCGCGCCTTTGTATATATATATATATATATATATATATATGTGTGTGTGTGTGTGTGTGTGTGTGTGTGTGTGTGTGTGTGTGTGTGTGTGTGTGTGTGTGTGTGTGTGTGTGTGTGTGTGTGTGTGTGTGTGTGTGTGTGTGTGTGTGACGGAAGGAGAGTAAGATGTTAAAAGATTGCTATAAATCATAAATATAAACCACCGATCAATCCAGATCTCTGTGCCCACAAAAAGCCCATAAACAATCCGGCTAAGCCTACCTTTGCGACGATTCCGGTCTCCCAGTTCTGGATCGACATCAATCCGGTCTTGCCCACGTCCAGAGCCAGGACGCTGAACGACTCCGGATACAGAAACGAGACGCTACAGTTTTGCTTTCGTCCGAAATTCTTCAACGTATAAGTACCTCTGGCTTCGAGCGAGACGACATTACACGCTGTGGAGGAACATGTTATGTTATGATAATAACAATAATCTTAAACGTTCTGTTTAATTGTAAAATGAGCTTCACTATACATACCTAAATATG
The DNA here is from genome assembly GCA_025642065.1 of Paralvinella palmiformis. Lineage (NCBI taxonomy): Eukaryota > Metazoa > Annelida > Polychaeta > Terebellida > Alvinellidae > Paralvinella > Paralvinella palmiformis. Next base: position 85,359 of record JAODUP010000106.1, read on the forward strand.
TATATACTATACATAGCCATAACATATTATTTATGACAATAACAATAATCTTAAACGTTCTGTTTAATTGTAAGATCACGATGCATTTATACTTTCGGCTAAAGTTTTACGAATAAGAAAGAATGGCAGTTTTTTCGGAATAAAAAATCGTTGAGATTATATTTTACGGATTTCTCTTCGGAACATCGATCGAAAATTTTAATTTCAAATTTGGTTTCGATTGGAGTGGAAAGGCAGTTTAACTGTTTAGATTTATGTAAAAAGGTTCTTTTTCATTCATCTCTTTCATGAAATATTGGCCAATCAGAGACCAGCTAGCTTTCGACCCCGGTGACAAGAATCCATCATTATTTACGTTAATCCGATGAAACCTCTTCTTTCTAGAATATCCTGATATATCACACAAATACGCGAGAAATGAATTAAATTTATATTGTGAGTTTGATAATACGAAATAGCAGCGTTTATTATTTAAAGAATTCATCTCAGAGATCAATATAATTTGTCCCACAGTTAGAAATAAGCTGTGAGTTCAATATCTTATATTATAGGGAAGGGAAAGTGAACAAACGATTATTTCAGTGAATAGTAAATCTTCTTTAGGAATTTTTGGCCGCAAAAGGGAGTAATTATTTTCTCACAATGCAGTTAATTCTTGATTATTTTAGCAGTCACAACGAGCTAATCCGATTTTAAAATGTCAAAACCAGATAATAGTATTTAATTTTATCGAATATCATACCAGTATGGCAAACCAAGTGGTTTTTATAGAGTAAGCCATTATAAATCACTGCTCCCGGTGACCGTTATTACCAAAGAGGAGTTAAAAAGCTAGCCAGCTCATGATTGGTCGGCCCATTTTTGCCGAGGATTTTCGATCTCTATGAAACGGACGATTGTCAACAGATTCAATTATATGAGCACGCCGTGAACTGACGTACGAATAAAACAACTTGAAAATGGTTCTTAGAATTCCTTTTCGGTACAGAAATTGAAAAAGAGAACTTCAGTATTTCGGAATATTTGTGATCGACTAAGATATTAAAAATAAACAGTCATGTTTTTCGGAATTTTTTTTCCGTCACCAATATCAAAATTGACAAATTTGCAATTTTCCTTGTCGCCGAGCGACACTACACTACATTACAGCCTATCGGCTACTAGTCACTGATCAATTTTAAAGTTGCAAACAATTATATTAAACGAAGGTCACTCTTACAGAGTATTTAGCATTCGTTTGTTATTGTAAACAGTTTGATTAAATTCCTAATTATTCAATTTGTTTTTGTGTAGTTACTATCCATCAGCACTTTCCGTGACGGATATTGGAATTCCCGAAATAACTCGGCTTCCATAAGGATATATATATATATATATATATATATATATATATATATAAAGATTGGAGGGACCACGCACATATATGGACTATTGGATATACACATATCGTCATCATTCGGATAGAAAGCTGGCTGATATCCGACCATACTCACGTTGATGATGCTCGATGAATCTGACGACGATCCTGAATCCCTGACCTTTGTTCGGGATTCGATACTGGATCAAGGCGACGTTCTGCGACGATATGAAGGTCATGGACGGCTCGTTCTTGCCGCAGTAAGTCTTGTACCTCTCAACCATTGAAAGAGGATGATCGGTGCCGCTCGGGAATATCTGACCTCTGGTCTCCCAGCCGTCAAGCGTCTGGATACGAGGAAAATAATAAGCATCCGTCAGCGCGTTTATCTATAGTTAAACCTGGATAATCCGACCAGCCAAACAACTTGGCCGTTGTTGACCGGATTAGAAAGGACGGCCCAGTCAGCTATTGTTCATTAGCGTCTGTGGTAATTGACTGGGGTAACCGCAAGGGACGAGTTTCTTCCCATAATTGACGACAAACGTACATTTTGCCCAGTCACCCACACCTCCCACCCTTTCCTCCCCCTCTCTCTTTGCTACGACAATTTTTGTTTATCATCGACCTAAAGCAACATCATAATCGGAAACTTTAAATGAGCGGCAGCTAACTCGAAGTTCTTTGATTTATTGATTGATTTATTGTTTAATTGCTCGAAGGATGCATCTTTCGGCAACTAATAATTAGTTGTATCCAGTATTTTCTTTGAGAATTTGAATCCTAATATGTGTCTGTGTGTGCGTGCGTGCATATGTGTATATGTGTGTGTGCGCACGCGCGTACGTTTCATTCACTGCATCACTTACCTATCAAAACCCATTATTAGTTTGTTGTTATCCGATGTAAAGTGAGTAGCTCCATAAATATATTTTTTAAAGTTAATTAATTAACACAAAGAATACATACGGCTAGAAGTCCGCCATCTTCGCAGCTGATGTCAAAGTCCAGGAATTCGATCTCGATCACCTGATCGGCTAATCCGATCAGATAGAAGCCACAAACGGTGCTGCCACCTGCCGACTCGTACCAATATTCTCCTGGGAGGCTTTCCATGTCGATGCATCCTAAAATGTTCACGTATGGCAGACGATCAGTAGCAGATCAATAACAAATAAATAGAGCGGCGAGGGTTCATATAGCTAAATCAAGAAATGGGTGACGGCTGCTTAGAATACGGCTGGGACCAGATATCAATTGGAATGACATCATAAGTACTTATAAATGGGGAGCCGAGATGAAAATGGTCACGTCAAGGTATATACTGGATCTTTGTTGACATGACGCTGGATGTGTTCCATACACTTCACAACTCCATCTATAAATACCGGGTTAGCTTTAGACCTCAGCGCTATTTTGAACTATCGGCCTACTTTATGGTGCGCCAGATCAGGATCACAAAATCGGGAATATAATATTTCGGCACACGATTGTAAGGAGATGTCTGTTTCCGGTTGCCAACAAAATCTAAGCATTTGACAACGTGTTCTCGTTTGTAATCGTGGAGGAAGGAACTACGTGTTAGACAATTATAATCCATAATAGACTTATACAATTAGTCGCCGACTTACGACCTACGCGACTTACGACTGTTCGACTTTACGACCGACGATACGACTTAAAGATGATTATAATATCATAACACGTATAATATAGGTAAGGTCATTATAACATAAGACCGGTCAAGGTCGTAACCAATCAAGGTCGTAAGTCGACGACTGCCTGTCATATAACAGAAACTGGATTAACGGATTTATTGTGCTTGTAGATGAAAGGGTGTTTTATCTTTCCTTTCACCATACTGGCTTTTGAGCCCACCGACCTTTTGCGCAAAAGTGGCCTTTAAAGAGGACCAATGAAGGAATTCTTCAAATAAAATGATGCAGTTTCTAAATACACATTTTACGTCAACTAACAATAATGATGAATTGATAATGGTATGAGGGATACAAACCCCAAGGTAAAAACTTGACCATCATCCATTGTAATGGGAGGAAAAATTTTAATATTGCTGTTTTCAGGATACCTTTGTAGACAGAGTTTGGATAAATAAGCTGAACGAGCTCCTCGGGTAAAGTGAAGGATGAAACACCCTTCTGTCCGGGGTTTGAATCCCGCTACTTTGGAACTGTGGCCAACCGCGTTACCAGTTAGGATATGGAAGATTCCTTGTAATGCGATGGATGAACGTATATATATATATATATATATATATATATATATATATATAGGAGTCACCATACATTACTTGGTCTTCAAGGAACCCTATTCTTAATGGCAATGATCGTTTTGATGATGATAATGACTGTCAAGTAATAAGGAAACGTTCCTAAAGACTAAATAAATGGACAGTAGTCTTTTGAGGGAGGTGTTAGTAAAAAGGAACAAACTTGTATTGCTTCACCCTCAATTACGATGCATCCAATGCCTCCCCCCCCCCCTCTCAGAACAAATTTAGTTTCGGCGACCCATGTCCATTTAAACACACAGCACTTTGAGTACCGAATTACGATTGAAATTAAACACTCCCTCAAGTTGATATAAATCCGTATTTTAATAAGCGATGCCAGAGTAAAGAAGCTGTTACACGTAAATACGTATTGTTGATGACCTCTTCTAGTACCCTCTAGTACCATCATCTACCGTGCCCTGTCAGTGACCTTTGACACGTTTATTGTACTGCCTTACGACCGATTTATGAATGATCGATAGTTCCCGAAGTTGTCACTAGATGGCTTGTTGTAAGTGTAGCTTCAGTTTGAGTCGACATGATTCCTGTGAAATTATCTATGTTTATGCAAATTTGGTAATTAGAACTCTAATCATTTTTAATCAGGTCTAATCACAAGTTTTAAAAAAAAACGTGAACATTCTACAGATCTTGCATATCTGCACCTGTAATGTGTTTATGAACTTGTGATTGAATGGATCTTTCCGAGTTATAATATCTGTGTTTTATCCAATATTTTACGGGATATGTCATTTGGGATATCGAACTCAATTAATGTGGCTAATTTAATTTCATTAGAAAAAAATTATTTCACCTGTTTTTAGATATCTAACATATCTTACTTTCTCACATTTCTCAGCACTGAGCCGCTTACTTAACACTTGGATACGTACAATCAAGGAGTTGGAGTTGATATGATTGGCTGAGAGGAATGACGAAGTTCACCATCTAGCTAATCAGGAAGCATGTTGCAAAGGTGATCCTACTGAGTGAAAGACGGGGAATATGAAAGAAAATATTGATATATCGATGTCTGCTCCAGTGTGGAAGTGTGAGTGCATTCATCAGGATTATAAAGAAGAAAGCTGCATGTTATGGTACACTGCTTCAAGCTTGGTCGGCAGAATCTAGGGTCTCGGCGGGAGATCTGGATACCGGGAAATGTCGCTGTTTTAGGGCCACTTTTTTCCTTGCCTGGCTATGTCAGAAGGGTGATTCATCTTTCACTTCGGTCACTTGGCCTAATTAGCTTGCCCTGTGCACAAAACTGGCCGTGAAGCAGCAACATTTACAATTATATTTTATCGCCACTTTTGTTCGCGCGGTAGACTAAATGGGCCAAGCGAGTTCAAAAAGTAATGAGGCGGGCTTAAAGATGAAACATCCTTCAAACATAATTATATCGATGTTTGAAGCCGCCATCTACTATAGGTCGGTACACAACCGCGCTATCACTTACGCCGTGAAGATCTCTTGGGAGGGGGGGGGGGGCAGAGAGGTTCAGGATAGAATTATATTCTTCTGCGTAAGCCAACGAAGCATTTTCGTATACCGAAATCCGGCCAGCCGTAGCGATGCATAAAATTCCGATGAGACCTTATAATTAATTATCTATGGATCGGTGTCTCGTAAATAGTTACTCTACCCATTGTGCATACGCAAATCGGCTCCACGAAACCAAGTGGTGGTCATCAGACCTTTTTCTAGGGCACAATCCATGTCCTGGACGGATAAGGTGAAGAACTGGCTTACTCCGGAGCGAAAGGGTTAACGGTGACCGGATATGCCTTAAAATACAAAAAGTTCATTTTCCAGCACTGAAAGCGACTATTTTTTGGTACTCCTTAAAGGGGACCCTAGGGAAAGAGTAATCAGCACTATTTAGAAACTGTCTGTAGTTATAGGCGATCCCTCGATTTAAAGCAAATCATCATAAACGCCAGCCTGTTTAAGCCAGCACTCTCGACATGGCGGGATAACTACGGCAAATGAAGCGCCCAATTTTGTACAATACGGTCAACACAGCCCGGGTACGAAGTGTTAAGTGGCGAACAACAACACCACACGGCGGGGCGCTGTGAAACTGATTGCTCCCTTTGGGGTTCGACGCGTTGTGACGGCGTTCGGTCGTTCGGATGACGGCGTGTTACGTCGGCGAACTGTCGAAGACGGGTTAGATAATTACGTCGTAAATGAAGATGGGTGCGAGCCAGGTAAATATCGTAATGATGACGACTTTTTGTGTCAGTTGTACCCTCTTCGACGATACCTGACCGTACGTTACTGACATCCGCCAGATGGCGCCAAGTCATCGGTGTCGCTGCCGCTTCGCGGAGAGAGAACTACGGCCCCGGAATAAAACTACAAATTACCGCCAGATTTCGCTGGTGGGGGGTTACGTGGTGAATGAGTGGGTGGATGAGTTAGTTGATGGGTGCGTAATTCAAATAAATGATAGGGACCGTATATTGGGAGGTGGGGGGGGGTTCAGTCTGCGTGATATCTGTGGGATTTGATAATGTGTCAGTCAGTATGTTAGTTATTTAATCAACCACCCGATTAATAGAGTGAGACAGTCAGTCGGACTCGGCGTCGGTCACACCTGTGACATATATGGGCGAGGGGCGAGTCCTTAAGGAAACAATCCCTCAAATACAGGCATGAGATTGATTCGAACCTACAATCTGGAGGGTTGTAGCCCAGTACTCTAAGCACTGTGCTATATGAGCGTGTCGGGCTGAGTGAGTGAGTGAGTGAGTGAGTGAGTGAGTGAGTGAGTGAGTGAGTGAGTGAGTGAGTGAGTTATTTATTTATTTATTTATTTAGCCTCTCCGGCGCGCCTCACTAGGTCAACATCCCACAAACACAAGTACCTCAATTCAATTGTCATCAGCACTTGAAGCTTTCCAGCGCCCTTCTTCCATTAACGGATTAACATAAAAGGAATAATAATTTGTCGCCGAATTCTGTAAACAAATTTCACGTTTTAAAAGGATAATTGGAAAAAATACTAAAGAAATCTTCCCAAAAACATGATGATAATAATATTTTTCTTCGGCAAAGATGCTCAAAGAACACAATTTCTCCAGAATTAGAAATAACTGGCTGATATATATATATATATATATATATATATATAATCATCAATGCAGAAATATAAGTACGTGGTTTTTTGACGAGAAGAAGTGGATATTGCGGAAATTAAAAGGAAATATTATTGTACTTTCACAACAATGATGGTCAGTCTTCTGACAAACAGCGGAGGAAAAGGTTATTAACATCAGATAGAGAGACAGATAACTAGTCAGGTAAACAAATAAAATGATAAGAGGACAGTTGACGAGATATAGGGAGATAGCTAGATAAATAGATAGCTCGATAAACATACGTACACACACATAGATAGATAGATAGATAGATAGATAGATAAATATATAGATAGATATATAGAATCAGTGGATGACCAATTAATAAATGTATTTATTCATTGATTGGTTAATTGCAATTTCAAGTAGGCAATTATTTTACGTAATCATAATAATATTTACCTATCTTTCCAGGTTCTTGTATACTACGACTGGATCTACTGAGTGGCACAGTCTGAAATGTACAATTATATGTTCAGGTAATTTTTATTAAATATCAGTTAGCAATAAACGTATTACTTGAATATTTCGGGTAATATACATATTACCTGATTATAAAGATTAACTGTAATATATATATATATATATATTCATACAAGCAAACATTGAAACAGGCAGACATACTGACGGACAAAAAACAAGCAAATACACTAATTATCAGACAGAATAAGCAAAACGTTCTATTGACGTCAGCAGTGACGTTTTCCCAGTTTCACCAATCAGCAGTTAGGACGCTATGCGGCCTGGTTTTTTTCTGAATCTTTCCCTTTAAAAAGTCATTTGTTCTACAAGAATGTTTTCTCTTTTATCTCATAACATAACAACAATCCTCATTAACGACTGTGCTATTTCCTTGTACGAGAAATTAGGAAGGAAGTAAATCAGGTCGAAATGATGCGAGTACAGGCCTGGCTTTATGTAGGTCACCCAATTACAAATATTGGCCTATCTCCATGTGCGTATGTGTGTGTGTGTGTGTGGGGGTGGGGGGGTGATTCAGAGGCCCACATAACGTGAGAGGGCTCTTCATGTCTTACGTCACAGACAACAAACTGACGTAATCAGATCGTCGAAACCGTCCGCCCCATATGTATACGTCATTATTCTTGTTACGTCACAACGGCAACTAACAATTTCCCGATCCGTAATGGGGTCTTGTATTCGGATCCTTTTGGGATGATCTGTAGTTTCTAGCTATCGACGCTTATGGCTCATTCCGTACGGTTTCCAATTACTCAACGGCCCGGGCGAGCGAGTACCACAAAAAGTGTCATATAGCTGAAATTATGTATCGTTGAAAAATCTAGACGCTAGTCGACTGGCTTAATTCAGTCCATATTACACACCCAAATCAGTCCATGTTAACCAGCCCAGTCCATTTGAGAATGTTTTACACAACCAAACCGGGTCGCAGTCGACTAGCTTCATTCAGTAGACGCTGTTTTATTTAGCACCACTCAATAAAGCCCATGTTAAATTTCTGCGGCCTACCACTGCCACACCGAGCCCATGTTACATTTCTGCGGCCTATACCACCTACCACCCAGAGCCCATGTTACAAAATACCAGGCAGTATAGCACTTGTTGCCTATTGTAACCCAGTAGAGACAACGTAGCCTAGCTCTACCCAGTCTAGTACCAATTTATATGCTGCACCAATGCCACCAACAGTCCAGTCCACATTACCGGCTTAAAAACCTTATACCATATATTGTCCTTAACAGACCTACGATATCGGATGGTGCTCGATAGGTAACGTGGGTGGTGCTCGATAGGTAACATAGCTGGGGCTAGATAGGTAGCGTGGGTGGTGCTAGATAGGTAGCATGGTTGGTGCTAGATAAGTAACATGGTTGGTGCTAGATAGGTAACATGGTTGGTGCTAGATAGGTAACATGGGTGGTGCTAGATAGGTAACATGGCTGGGGCTAGATAGGTAACATGGGTAGTGCTGGTTAGGCAACATGCTGGGGCTAGATAGATAACACGGTTGTTGCTAGGCCAGCACCACCCGGGCATCGCCACGTGGAACGTCACGCACACGTTTTGTGTCACACGTGTAACGGGGGTAATCATCAAAGCCTTCATCACACAGGTGTCAGGTGTCAGGGTAACATCCAGTAACAGCTGTCGCAGGTGATCCGATTTCGTGCAGCTATTAATCCTGTCCTATCACTCCGTGTAAAATAAGCCGATCGTCATTAGGACTACGACAATCCGGCATGATCTATCCAGGGAAAAACTCATCAACGCCAGCATATCATTTCGTAGGCGATGTACTGTGATTTTCACGTGATTTAATTGCACACGTTTCGTACTCAGCAGCCTTCGTATAAAACTAATCCCGAAGAGAGCGCCATCCAGAATGGTTCCGGATAAACTGAAGTGATGTCTTGTAGCAAGTTCATAGTCGTGCTAGTGTAAGCCAATAAGATCTGGTGATATATATCGCTCTGTTTTAAATGTTAATGGGTTGATGTTGGAAAGCTGCACCTTGGAGCATAATTCTAGAATTAATGCACGCATAAATAAATTTGGTATAGAAGAAAAGTAGCCAATTTGAAGTGGGTCATCAATAACCGTCTGTGGGATGTTTCAACCGATCGTCTCAATCCCCTTAAGAAATAGGCTCTTAGCCATAAGCCTCAGGTACGACCAGAGTCGAGGAAGATAAACAAAAAAGGGACATAATATTACTACGGATGATTCTCAAGATGGGTTTATTCTGTTTTGGTGTGATGATGATGATGATGATGATTGATGTTTTACGGCCACTTTTTTCAACATGGCAGGCTAAATGGGCCGAGCAATTTAAGTAGCTTACAGCGATTATGTGCGGCAAATATGATCAACCATCAGTGGTGAATGAACTCATGAAATTTAGGTGGCGAAAGGGTCCGGTGACGAAAAGCTGTCGGTGGCGAATACTCGCCGAGCTTAACCGGAAACGTCGTATGAACACCTCCATTAAGACGAGTTCGGAAGGTGTCTGCGTACGTGAAGCATTTCGTCGTCGAAAAAACGTTTTGCGGTAGTATATTTAATGCAATCCAGGTGTGGTAAACATTTCGCTGTTTTGCGGCCGATTTTGTGCACAACGTAGACAAAATGGGCCGATCGACTTCCAAAGGTAATGAGGCGAAACGAAAGATGAAACACCCTTCTGATACAGCCTATCTGAATATAACATCGATCGCCTTCAGCTAATTCAGAATAGTGCAGCTCGCATAGTAACAAATACTAGAAAATATGATCATATCACCCCAATTCTTCAAAAACTGCATTGGCTACCTGTTAGACAGCGTATCCATTTCAAGATGTTATTAATAACTTATAAATCTATTAATGAATAGGTAATCCAGTCAGATACTATTGCAGGTTTCCGTGTCTCGGCTCAAGTCATATGGTGGTTGTACGTTTAGTGTTGCAGCCCCCACTTTGTGGAATAGGTCGCCGGCAAATATTAGAAATGCGTCTCGTCTCTTGAAAATTTTAAATCTGTTCTAAGAACACACCTGTTCGAGGTCGCTTTCACAGATAAAGTAATTATCTTTTAAACGTCTTATGTTTTTTACAGACATATTATTTGGGGTATTATTATATTACATATTATTTGTACAGCGCCTTTGAATGGTTCCTGCTAATAAGGGCGCTTTATTAAATATACATTATTATTATTATTATTATTATTATTGTTTAACTGGAATAAAACTAGCACGACCACCACCACCACTACGCCTACTACTACTACTACTACATAAGTAAAACATAAACAGTTTTAATGTAATTAACACGCGTCTCCTATACGCGTATTATAATTACAAACGTTCCTTGATATCAAACAATTTGCGGGCAACGACCGCCATTTAAATTACACTATTTGGTTCATTAGAGCTGGAAAAATTAAGTCATGGCGAATTATCGCGAAAGACGGGAGATTTTTAGCTAAAAATAGTAACATAAAGACGGAGGTCGCGTTCCCGAAGGATTGAATTACAGAGTGAACAGTTTAAGCTTCATTGGGATTAATCTTTCGCGGAGTGTTTCTAATCGTCAGCCCTAAATCCTTACACATGGCTCCTCGTGTGTGTGTGTGTGTGCGTGTGTGTGTGCGTGCGCGCGTGTGTGTGTGTGCGTGCGCGCGCGCGCGCGTCTACTGGCGATAAGTTCTGGTGGCGGGAAGATCAATCAGATTGGTGGATGATATCACCTAGAGGATGAGCCATCTGCTAGCCGAGATACTAAGATGATGAGCTTTACTTGCGGGGGGCGGCCTGTCAGGGTGGCACCTTAGCAGGGGAGACTTTTCGAGCTGAAAACCATTTCGTATAAATATAATTATTTTCGTAGTTTATCAATATATCGGCTATAATATGTATACAAAACACCAGCACACTTCTGGCTTCTGAGACCCTTCGACGGGCCCGAGACCCCCCCCCCCTCCACACACACACACCGTAGATGGCTGGCTTCGTTCGCAAATGTAGTTCTACTATTCCAATAGGGGCGCCCGTATATACGTGAATTTGCCCCCCGGGCGGCCATACCCCCTGCTTCGCCACTGTACTTAATTACTTTTTTCCTCATATCGTTCCGAGTCCATTGGGAGAAATGATATATATATATATATATATATATATATATATATATAGAGAGAGAGAGAGAGGGGGGGGTGATCGGTCTCTAGATGATAGCAAACGTAAACAAAACCACACCGGATAAGACACCCTACAACAGTGTTACGACATCGCCAGAGGTACAGTCCGCTTCGCCAGAGTTCGCCAACCAAAAGTGTCTAGTGCTCGTGATGGTAATTTTCAAATTGAGGCTAACGCAAATGTACTAGGTTTGCCTCACGAACAAAAATGACCGCCACCAATACGCGTATATACATGAAATTTTGGTAAAGTGTTATATTTCCTTCTGTATTTTTGTTGTTGGTACTTTTCTTTTTCGCGAAGGCCAAAGCTTAAAGCTCTCGGTTCGCATCCACTTATTCGACATTCCTCTCTATTGCACTCGCGGACTTGCTAGGCAACGGACGGATAGAATGATCGTGGATTATATTTTGGGGTCAAGGACATAGTGACAGAGCTTCCACTAAACCGATAAAGTTCAATTCTGAATGGTATCAATTACGATCAGATTTTCTACGAATCGAAGTTGTTCATCAGTTATCCATTTATTTTTCTCACTAAAACTACTCCATCTTCCAAATATTTCTATTCACTTGGTCATCAGGTCGCTTTGCGGTGGCGCCCTCACGTGATCGCACACCGGCGGTCAAAAGCGAAGAAAACCATTGTCACAAACACTGTCGATGTATATGAGCGGGACTTAATGGAATATGCGGCGAATGCAGCTCCATTTGCCATTGAAATGCGAACTTTTGTCTGATTTTGGAGCCTGCCAATGAAATATTCGTTACATTAGACATAAGTATTTGTCAAGTCGGCGACTAATGTTGCTTTGATATAAATATGCAAATTTCCGAGAAATGATCTCCGAGGCTTCGAGGTTTGTTTCATTAATCTACAATAGAAGGGGAGTGGGTGTGTTGATACCTTGATACCGTTAGTGGCATTGTTAAAACATATGGACGGTAATGTTGAGTGAAGGTTAATGGTAACATGTAGTGTGTGTGTGTGTGTGTGTGTGTATGGGTGGGGGGGGTGCGCACAATCCGACATAAGAACTATTCTGGTATTTGAATAAAAAAGGCCAGAATGGGGTTTAACCCCCCCCCCTCCAAACACACACACACACACACACACACACACACACACACAATATATATATATATATATATATATATATATATATAACTAGAAAGCTCGGCCTCCAAGGCATCTCAGAAACGCGCAGCACGAGATGGTTGCCCCGGTTCGTCGTACCCAAAGGACAAACTGATTAAAAGGTGAAATAAATGGGATTATCTATCGAGTCTACGTAATACCAAATAAAATTATGGATCTTTCTGCAGAAATCCGCCATTCTAGAACCTTCTACAAATATGGCAAGATCTGAGGAGTTTTATTTAAAAAATTTACACAAGCGGTCTCTTGCCATTTGGAGCCCAATATCTAGGCTATAAGATAATGCCATTTTTTTCTGATACATCATTGACGCCTATCTTTAGTCACGTGATCTCGGCATGTCGTTTCGTGCCTAAACCATTCGGAACTTTTAACTTTGTTCTTTTCTATGACGTCTGTGTGGCCTAACCGATTGCGGAATTGGCCACACAATTCCAGCACCTGGGTTCAAATCTTAACATGGAAGAAGTTACAGAGTGTGGACTATTTCTCGTATTTACGCGCTAATTTATATCACTACGCGTTCTACACTGGCACATATTTCAGTTATGACCTACATAAAAACTAGAATAAACAATGACATGACAATCTCTAGTATTACAAATGTCACAGACAAAGAGTTGTTTTAAAAATATGAAACATTTATTAATGTAATCACAATATGGCTAATTAAGTAGGTGGGGGCGGCGGTGAGGCAGTGTGTCAGGATCTCTAAAAGCTTTCTTTTTATTGGCCATCTGATAACAACAGGATCAGTCTCCGATGTGTGGAAGGTATACTACAACTGACGACAAACACGGATCATAGAGGTAACAAATAATGTCCTGATGATGAGGATTATAAATAAACCAGTATCCTTGATCCGGAGACTGACAGATCCGTTGGCTATGTTTCTAAAAACAAAAGCCAGCTGAGACGTTGCGACGTATGTTACGTCACGCCGTCACTAAACATTATGGCGTCATGATGTGTTCTATGTGAGACGTTTTCGTCATAATCAGAAACGTTCAACTGGTAGCGCGTTGGATCACAGATCAGTACTACCCGAGTTCGAATATCGGGGTGGGCATATCTGAAGGGTGTTTCATCTATGACTTTTTTCGCATATTATTTTGAAGATTTGGTGACAGTAATCCAAAAACGGAAACATTTGTTGCGTCAACTCCACATATAACCAACTCCTTGTCGGTGGTCCGGATTTAAAATTGACGCCTTTAACCCTCTGCCTATTTCAAACCGGAAGGAATAGGGCGACAGCGTATTTACCCTTTTTTACGCCAACATCTCGTCCAACTCTACACACTCGTCGACGAAACTTAACAGATTTTATACATGAATGAGGCTTACTGGGACAGCTTAATTGTTGTCTTTTTGTTAGGCAGACGTAGAAAACACGTTGTTTTGATTTCAGATCGCGTATTTCGGGCCAATAAACAATTTCACTTTATACAAGACGTGATAAGCCAACTGTCCGTATGATATATAATAATAATAATCGGTTTTGCGCAAGTCTGAGTAGCGTCCATCTTGACCAAACTGATTATTGATCCTCGTATTTTGTTAGTTATAAATCGATCCGTCGATTGAAACACAAACAAACAAACAAACAAAAAGATGAAAAACTCAACCGAGTCCAGTTAACACACAACAACATCTACCCTGACACACATTTTGTTTTGCCGTCCAGTTTTCTACGTCCAATTGGTAAACAAAGCTAACTGGGTCAAGAAACGATTATCTTATCGCAGATAAACGATGTTAACTTTATAATCCTGGGATATTGTCTCGTGTATTACGAGTTTTTTTTTTATCGAACCTCTACCTAACATCAAACGGCAGATAACCTTGTACTGGTTAAAACGTAATTAAACTTTGCCTTCGCTTGAATCGAGTTTCTTTAAATAAGGGCTTCAATGGGGAAATATGGGGCATGTACATATACATATATATATATATTTTTCCTCTATGACACACACGCGGGGGGGGGGCGCACACACACACACACACACACACAATGGTGAGATATGTCTCAGCAAGAAAAGTCGCCACTCTGGATTCAATCCCGCGAAGAAACGTCCAGAGTTTGAATTCACGGTTCGAGATTATCTGTGCATGTGCCTTATTATACACAGCTAACACACACACACACACACACACACACACACACACACACACACACACACACACACACACACACACATTACAGATAAAGTGATGCAGAATGGGGGTATCTCATTGATTAATAAGGTTTGCAGAGAGAGAGAGAAAGAGTGAGTGAATGAGAAAGAGAGTGAGTGAGTGAGTGAGTGAGTGAGTGAGTGAGTGAGTGAGTGAGTGAGTCAGTGAGTGATAGTATGTATGTCTTACCTTGTCGCCGTTGATAACCCTGCCAACGGCTGGATAAACAAAGCCAAGAAGACCCAGCACGATGAAGGTTGACACGCGTCGACCACTCGCGTCTCGGATCCGTGGACTGCCAGGCATCTCACCAAACGTAGCACCGTCTCGCCTCAACAACAACAACAACAACAACTTGAAATTCTCCCGAAAAGGTGAAACCAACCGAAGCCAGGTGATCCACCTCAATTCTCTCAGATGCTGAATTCCCTTACGGAGCGTGCGGCAACTGGATACGTTCTGGAGACAGTCACCACCGTAAGACTTCCCGTATCTGGGGCCGAGTCGTGTGTATGGTCGTTGCGTCGCTGCTTAGTGGCGAACACTTGGGGGAACTAATGACTTGCGACGAGTTGGGCTGGGGGTGATCGGCTGAGCTACGTTTGGCTTTGGGGCGCTTTTTATTGGCTCGTTTAGCTGCCTGATTGGCCGACTGTTGGGCTAACTGGGCTAGCTGTGGCTGGCTGGTTGAGCGAGGCGTGTCTCAGTATTCCAGGCCAAGTGCGTGGGCAGATGGTTTTTGGCCAGCACTGGATAGATTTGGGTACGATGTTGGGGTGGGAAGGGGAGCGGGTTGGTCCTTGTATCTTTTAAGGCGAATGGAATCGGCGCTTATCGCATGAAGGGATATCGTAAGCAAGAAAACGACCCACTCCATACCATACCCCCCGCAGGTAGTACCTATGTCAGAGCGAACGAGAAATAAATTACCAACACGTTCCGGAGTTTTCCGGATTTCGTCCTTTTTCGGGTCGTGCCCTTTGTTCCCGACACTTCCAGTAATTAGGCGTTTTTTGTTTCTAATACCTAGGTTACCTGGCCGTTATCCAATTGCGTCCAACAAGTGGCATTGTTCAATGACCATTATAGATCGTCCTTTGTTCGGCTTGTGATGACTTAATGAGACTCCTCGATACGCCATAGATTCAGCTAATTAGTCATATATATATATATATATATATATATATATATATATATATATAAGGGGAGTGGATAGGGAGAAAGTGAAAAACTCAGAGATAGACTCAGAGAGAGAGAGAGGGGGGGGGGAGAGAGAGACTTAGAGAGAAAGAGAGACTCAGAGAGAGAGAGCGAGGGGGGAAGCTCCTTAGTGAGAGGGGGAGGGGGGAGGGGAGAGTGAGAAAGAGAAAAACTCAGAGAGAGAGAGAGAGAGAAGAGAGAGAGAGAGACTCAGAGAGAGAGAGAGGGAGAGGGAGAGACTCAGAAAGAGAGAGAGAGAGAGAGAGAGAGAGAGAGAGAAGACAGAGAGAGAGAGAGAGAGAGAGAGAGAAACTCAAGAGAGAGACACAAGAGAGAGAGAGAGAGAGAGGAGAGAGAGACTTAAGAGAGAGACCCAAGAGAGAGAGAGACAGAGAGAGAGAGAGAGAGAGAGAGAGGACACAGACAGACAGACAGACAGACTCAGAAAAAAAAGACTCAGAGAGAGAGAGATAGAGAGAGAGAAGAATGCTGCATGACCCATCATCGCCTCATCTGTCAGGTAAATGCCTTCCCCTTACACCATGTAACCAGATCATCATCTGTCTGGTGACAAGGTTATAATCTTATTATGACATTAATCGCGATTAATGGCGTGTGCAATTTTCAAAAAATCACAGTAGAACCTTTATATTCCGATCAAGCGATTGAGTTGCCAATTAATGTGACCAAACTACTCAAGTAACCCGACAAGACCAACGACTAGTATTCACTTTTCGGTGATCTCTGACCATATTTTCAGTTTATTAGTATTCCTGAAAATCGTCTTAGTTCGGTTGAAATAATGAGTTTCAGCTCTACATACATCGAATTCTAGGCAGCCATTATTGGCTGCCCTGATATAGACAATTCGGCGAAGGCGGGAAATACGAAATGTATATATATGTTACATTCAATCTGTATAATCAGGTAATATGTATATTACCTGAGATATTCAGGTAATCGGTTTTAAATCTCAGTTAGCAATATACGTAGACCACGTGACCAGGTTAATGGATCAGCCGAGCCGAAACAATCCCCCAATCGATGTTGATGCGCACACCAATGTGATTAACTGTATGAAGTGTTATTTTTAAATAGAATTTTCTCTCAGATCCGTAGCCGTTGACCGCCTCTTTGGCCTCATGACCGTGGCTTATACCGTTGGACTTCCTTACTCATTGTCATGTACGGGAGGTCAAAAGTTGGAATCCCGGCCGTGGCACTATATTAGGAGGAGTTTTTCATCCAAGCAGGCAACTGGTAAGGTTTTCTCCGCCGAATATGTGGTGAAGCAGTAAATTACAGACCGTCTGCCTCATTTGAGGTAGGCAAGTCACGTAAAATAACCGCCATTTCGGCCATTATTATTATTATTAGTAGTAGTAGTAGTAGTAGTAGTAATAGTAGCAGTAGTAGTAGTAGTAATAGTAGTAGTAGTAGTAGTAGTAGTAGTAGCAGTAGTAGTAGTAGTAGTATAGCCTGAATGGAAAAGGTAGCGAGTTTTTAGATTCTGTATCAAACCGATACAATAAGATAAATTATAAGATGCCATTAAATACCCATTATCGTTTCCCGTTTTGCAAAATCCTCATTTTGGGCAATTTATAGATATTTCACTTACGTGCGGGATTATAAATATAGTTGCCTAACTAATGCAATTATTCCTGGTTATTAATCATCAGTGATATTTGGTATCTCGTATAAACCCGGAGACATTGGGGAGATCAATGTAAACAAAATCGCTATCCGGACACGAATAACGTGGTTGCCCGACACGGACACTGCGCTGATTACTTCCATCGCCGCGAATTTTATGAAACAGTGGAATCTGGCGCGGGGTATGCCACCAGGAGCTCACCTCTAGCCCGGAATTCAATGCTTCCTAGCTACGCACAATATATTGACGAAATAACGTTATCTATAATTCACTTTGATGAAAACTTTCAAATTAACCCCTCCATCAGCAGCCGGTGGGAGGGGGGGGGCATGCATCTCTGGATATACTTCGTCACTCGGTACATCGTACGAAGATAACTGAAGCCGTCGTCGGATCTGGCCGATCATCAACGTGAATTCACCCCCGTCCCAGTCTGTGCACTATGACCATAACGCAGCGGGGGTGAATACGTGAAAACAAATACCAAACTTTTCGAGTTGTGCTGCTCTACGCAGGCGTATTGGTGTGTATGTAAATATGGGGAAAATTACCGTACGAGTGCGCAGCCGCGCTGTAAGATGGCCGAGCTCACTCCTAATCGACCCCTATTACCATATTGAGACTTCACATCAAAGCTCGGCTCATCGCCACTAGTCGCACCCGAGATGTCCTATTTTTAAAGCAGCAATAATCCAAATATTGCTAGAACAAAGACGGCTGTACCCGTTAGCCATCTTAGACCGAATTAGCGTCCAATCAGCTAAGAAGCTAGACGTCTTCTTTCACCGATCCCCGGTGCCCTATGACCTCTGCCGTTGCAGGCTGGCTGTACGCCGCGGATTATCTGCTGCCCGTCCAGTTATAAGCGTGGAATAAAAAGCAACGGGGTAATCTTAAAATGGTCCAATTCGCTAAAATAGAACATTCCAATTTTGCGTTCTGGTAAAGCAATGAAGATGAAGCGTATTACGGACGATATTAGCCAAGGCCGCTGAACAAGGAAGCGTAAATCCAGTTCCAGAACTCAGAACTGAGATAAGCGTCGGTATCGTCCTATCTGATAACCGTCATCTTTCGTCATAAGTGTTTAGAGAAATTGTTGATGGATTGTTATTATCCTAAGTTGGACCACTTTTATCGTCGTGCATGGATTGCTATCACAATCCATCTCCTGGATGCTGCTAGATGGCACGATGGAGTAGATAGAAGCGGTCATCATCTGATCCACCGATTTAGACAGCGGTTTGTTGACGTTAATATCCGGATCTCGTTGACCGGTTTAGAATTCCGACTGATCAAACAGAGCTATAACTGACTTTAGTTAGATGTCAGACAGAATAGCGACATCTGTGGGAAGTGGAACAGACTGAGAGAAAGTGGTAATATTAAATGATATTTCTGCGTCGATACACCGTTAAGCATCACTCACTCACTCACTCACTCACTCACTCACTCACTCACTCACTCACTCACTCACTCACTCACTCACTCACTCACTCACTCACTCACTCACTCACTCACTCACTCACTACACTAACTCCAAGTACCTGAACTGTTAAAGTTGCCAGACACATCTTCAGAAGAACCCTGGTTAGAGTCTTGTAGCTATCTGTGCCAGGCTCGCAGAACTCTTCCAGATTCCACATGGCCGAGTACACACGGCGTTAAATAAACTACGTACTTGCGGACGTCATTGGAAAATTTGCGCCAGAACGCTTCAGACGCGCGCGCGTGTCTGCGTTTGCGGCACCCCCCGCGCGCGCGCTCGTGTCTGTGCCGCAAGATTGTTTTAGTGAAGTGTCCTGCGGGATTCAAGTCGACCGTCCGCTGCCCCCCCCCCCCCCACAAAGGCAACAGCCCCGTCTAACATGGTAGCCCGGGGAAAGGATTCAATTCGTTAAAAGAATCCATAATCAAATGAACGGAAGGAATCCAACCAACTTTAAAGTTGACATCTTTGTATCGATTGGGCTCTGGAGAGCCGGACACTGGCCATAATGGTTGCCGGAGGAGACAAAATGGCCGCCCTATGGAATCCTTTGTCCACGCCAGCAAGCAGGTGACGTTCCTTACTATTAATATAATGTCGTTCGCTGGTTCACCGAGTATTGGGCAGCACCTGTACAGCAAACGATCTTTTAATAGCAAAACGACAGAGCGATTATAACAACAACAACAGCAGTTAGCAGTAGCAACAATATTAACCGCAACAGCAACAATAATAGCAACAACAACAACAAACGCGTCGCACCAATTAACATTTCTATAATAACACTTTAATGTAACTGACCTTGTTGGACAGAAGGTCATCCGTCAGTTATAAATAAAGCTTATACCTTGCGATAGATAGAATTAAGTCTCCTCTTATGATACTCACAGGCTAAATGGGGGATATAATAATCATCATCATCATCATCGTGATCATTACTCTCTGATGGTAATTATAGACAGCCTATATTTTAATCTGTTATCTCCCATTATATTGTTATATTATAAACATGGAGCTGATTCTCTTTAAAAGAAAAGATTCATGTTTTGTGTGTACCAGTTGACATGTGTGTTGTTATCTAGAAAGGATATGACAGTGATAAAAGAACTAGATAGATAGATATATAGATATATAGATAGATAGATAGATAGATAGATAGATAGATAGATAAATAGATTGATTGATAGATAGATAGATAGATAGATAGATAGATAGATAGATAGATAGATAGATAGATATATAGATAGAAAAATAGATAGGTAGGTAGGTTGGTAGTATATGATGAGATGGATGGATGGATGGATGGATGGATGGATGGATGGACGGACGGGCGGATGGACGGACGGACGGACGGACGGATGGATGGACGACGCCAAAACAGACAGACAGACAGACAGACACAGAGAGAGAGTAAGTAAAACAAGTTAGAATTAACACATTAAAGCTGTAATAATTTGGGAGTAGGTCCTTATTAAACAGTAATAAATGTTCCCACAAAATGCTATAATATTCTTCACTCTCTTAATTTGGAGGAGACACAGAGTATCATAAGGCCAACTCAGATGCTGACTAAAACATATCATGTTTTAGTCCCAGGTGTGCAGAAAAAAACCATATTTGATGAGCACTAATTACTACAGATGGTGTCCTACGTCATTAGATGATATCCGTAGTGAATGATTCGGATGCCAGGTGCACTGATCATTCGGGATTCTATTAGGAACAATGACCGTTCCTCAGTCCCGAGGCAACAAATACAATAATGCCAGGTATACACTCAAATTGAAACTTGTTTATTTTGCATAACACAAGTCCAATATTTAGTGTATATATATATATATATATATATATATATATATATATGTGCGTGTGTGTGCGTGTGTGTGCGTGTTTGTGTGCTCGCGCGCGTGTGTATGTTATTATATACACTTATTGTAATGAGGTATGTCATGAATTCTTACTAGAAACTGTAGATCGGTAAATGTTGACGGACGTATTATGTTGGCGAATTTGGCGAATGGAACTAGGATATACTTTTACTAGAAATGTGAAAATTGGTTTGAATAAATTGATTTTGACTTCTTATTTTATGAAAACGTTATAAGTTAGTTTGTCAGGGATTGTTAATTGGTTGAAATTATGATCTTTTATGAAACGTTATGTTGTTTGCAGGGAAACGTTTTGCCTTTTTGTGGTGTATGCGCGCGCGTGTGTGTGTGTGTGTGTGTGTGTGCATGTGTGGTTCCGTGCGGCAGAAGGAACTCAATATATGCCGACACACACACAGACACACAGAGAGAGAGAGAGAGAGACACACACAGAGAGAGAGAGAGAGAGAGAGAAGCGCAACAAAAAATATATATATATATATATATATATACACACTCAAAATGCCGACACACACACACACACAGAGAGAGAGAGAGACACAAGAGAGAGAGAGAGAGAGAGAGAGAGATACACACACGCGCAGACACACACACACACATATATATATATATATATATATATATATATACACGATATGGTAATTTAAAATTCGATTAGCAATCCCCACAAATCATCTTCACCGGTATATGATGTCACAACATCGTATGTGGAAGTCTTTTAATAGAGCATCTTTCTTATCATGGTATTGTTGTCCTATCAGAATGTCGGCCAGAAATAGCTGCGCTTATTCAAAGACGCCACCGAATGTCACCAAAGATGGCACTGATGTCAACTGTAATCCTCTGTCTATTGGCTGTTTGTTTATAGAAGGTCTTTTGTGTGTGTGGCGGGTGTCGCAATAAAATATGAATATTCATCGGGTTCACATCGGGATTTTAGCCCCGGACATAGAGGAGAGAGGGTGTGTGTGTGTCTGTATGTGTGTGTGTGTGTGTGTGTGTGAGAGAGAAAGAGAGAGAGGTTTTCTTCCTTTGACCCGGGGCTATAATCGGGAACAAACGCGATGGTGTTATTTCTAATGTGCGTGCTACGGGTCTGTAAAAATAGCACGCCCTTTCTAAAGAGGACTTTATTCACGATTGTGGCCGTCGCAGAATGGGGCGTCCCCGTATATCGTACGGCTGGGGGTTCGACGCCCGGCACTTAAGGCTGAATCTTATCTGCCGTTCCAGGTCGTCGCGTTCGTCCTGTCGTTTGTGTAGATGAAGCTTTAAAACAACGACGAGGCTCCGCATAGGCCGAGTCTTTAGAAAGATCGGCGCCAAAAGGCTCATTTTGTGACCGCCTCCGTTTGTGATCGTCCTTGACCCATTCAAAAGGACGCAAATGGGAAAAGTTATAAATCGTGAAATTCTGCATCCCCGAACCTCCATTGGTTCCAGTTGGAGATGGGGGGGGGGGGCGAATTTCATCCGCTCGGAACATTACACAACGAAGAGACGATGAACTCACTCATCCACGCCAACATTCCCACTCGCACCCACATTTACACCGCCCTACGCCCACACCCACACCACACCCATCGATCATCCATACGGGGGATCACGACTCCCAATGTTTTGAGCCGAGAGAATGGTCATAAGCAACGAGACTCCAACTCTAAACTCGAGCGTCGAACACGCTCGCTATCAATGAGGCCAGTGGAATTCACTGAGAACACGCGCACGCGCAGGCACGCACGCACGCACATTCCCTGCCCCAGGGATGGGGACCGTGAGTAATCTTCATTCAGAGGATTACAGGAACTACTCTACGAACAATCACTCACTATCCATGGTGAAGTCTATGTGACCTAATTGGTAGCGCAGTTGGCATACATACCTCTAGCCCCCGGGATCAAATCCCGGTCGGGCTATATCAGAAGTCGTGTTTCATCTTTCATAATAATAATAATAATAATAATAATAATAATAATAATAATAATTATGGCAGTTATGTTTCATAATCATTAACAACATAAGAAGATCCAGGTTAATAATCAAGCATTATTTCATTAGCATCAGTTACGCGAACTTCAACATTCCGGAATGCACTGCTATCCTTCGGGATCGAACACACACACACACACTGCCTTATGTCGGGAGCCAGAGCTCACCGACACAACATTGGGACGTCTATGGAGTGGCTCTGAGCTCTGATAGGTAACACATCTCTGGTTACCGACAGCTTCCAGCTATAAAAACACGATCTGTACTCGGACTGACCTTACTGACACGGATTACACACTTCTAGCTCTTGTTGCCGTCCTGTCTGTTAAATGAATGACGTTTATTGATATGATTCCCCCGAGGCAGCGAAAGCGTCCACGTCTGACACTGAACTGATTTGGAAATAATGGGTTATATACCACACTTAATACGGTATTACATTACCGTGTAAGTTCAGAATATGTGACCATTCTCGCGCAAAGTATCCGTGCCAATAGTCATGGGATAGTTTATCCCCAAAAATACAGCCCCAACATTTTCTAGCTTCGAATTTAGGTGTCATATATATATATATATATATATATATATATATATAATAGCTCTCTCTGTCTCCCCCCCCCGTGGTCTAACTGATAGCGCGTTGGACCACAAATCACTACCACCTGAGTTCTAATCTCGACGTGGGCATATTTGAAGGTGTTTCATATTTGACTTCGATTCATTACCTTTAGAGTTCGTTCCGTCAATTCACACCATTTGAAAACTCACCTTTTCAGACTTGCTCATCCTTCCTAAGTTTCCTTTCCATCTGATCATTTCTTGATGAACTTTGCATTGTACCCGGACTATGAGCTTGCTCAACCCTTCCACTAGGTGCGCCACTGAGCTCGATTCTTTTCGAGGATATTGGTGCAATAGAAGTTTTGTAATTACTATATGAGCATTATGTAGCCAATTGTTTTTCTTTATGCTTAATGCCACTTTGTTGGCAGCAGGCCAATTATTAAAACTGTTTAAAGTTTATTGTTAGTTATATCCCCTTCACTGTACTGATTACTACAAAATATAGTTGTTTAATGAACAAATAAAATAAATTTAGTTATCCCCCGCCCTATGTCATTTCGTTAATTTGTCCCAAAAGCCGTGACCTAATCTGGTTTTAACTTAAACCGGATGTAATGCCTGTCGATGTTAATATTTTATTGTAAATAATTGTTTTACATTTTAATGTATTTTAATATTTTTTCCTTTAGCTTCCCTTATCTTTTAGGTTATTTATTTCACGTCTTCTTATTGTGACGTAGGTGACTTGTATATGAGTGACGAAACGTCTGACGTAATGACTGGCGTAAAGGCGAATTTGACGTCGGCCGAAATGACGTAAGTAACGAGTATTACTATATATATATATATATATATATATATATATATATATATATATATAATTTTCCGTTGAAATGAAGCTGATAAAGTTCGATAATAAGACGGGTTATTTTGTTTACAGTGTGGTTGACAACTGTAATATCAAGATTTATCTTTGTCCGATTGCGGGCACTTTATATATATAGGTAATTTTTCTGACGTCGATGAACGGAACCACTTGTTGATGGTGCGAAACTTGAACCAAGCTAAAAAATAACAAACGGATTACTAAATTAGCTATATATATATATATATATATATATATTTTATATATATATTATAATTAATTATTATCACAGCTCATCAACAGCTTGGCTTGTTGTCTATTAGCAGTTATCTTTGTTTGTTAATGCTTTCAATTAATGACGTCATTCCAGTTTCGTGTTAGCTTTATTTTCCCGCCTGTGTGTGTGTGTGTGTGTGTGTGTGTGTGTGTGGTATCCAGACAAAATCTACCCGGAGACAATCCCACAGTACAAAATACCACAGAGCATAATCCCAGATAGTGAAAAGCGGGACAAAATCCCGAACAATAAAATCTCCCCCCCCCCACCACTCACAGGGGAGCGGTACGGAAACATGGAGCCGAAATATCACGAGGGTGAGCCGAGAAATTAATCTCTGGAAAAGTTTCGACTTCTTGCGGGGTTCGAACCTGTGACCGTTGGCACCAAGTGTCGGGTGCTTAACCGCTAGACCACGGGAGCTCACCATTGTGTATTGTGTCATTTTATATATATATATATATATATATATATATATATATATATATATATATATATAATCTGTATTAATCAGATACAGCGCTCTTTTTTCTTAAAGCTCTTAACGTCAAACTATTTTCCCCTTCTTAACCCCTCCCTCCCCCTACTCCCCCCCCATACCTACACCAAAACAACAAGAGAAGAACAACTAATCAGAAAATTCTAAAACTAATAATAATGTAGACTAATAGCTGTTATAATACATTATCTCAATAGCATTTCACCGTATCACCTGTATCCATCCGGTCCACCCACTGCTGAAAGATAATATACCTGGGGATAACTTATTACCGAAAGTGCTGCCTCTGGTGAATAGATTTAGATCGCGTGGAAGAGGTTCGTCGGTGCGATTTGGAGATTTGGATCAAATATCATATTAATTAACCAATCACACACTATGGTTTGTTGTTCGTTGTCATTAGCGTCATCTCTAATTATATACCGTAAAGGATTGGTGTGGGTAATTTCACGTGAAACAATGGTCGCAACAATATGGCATATAAAGGTGGTTACCTCCATATGGCCATATTTAATGTATTATTTTGGCGTTTAGGGACCGAAGCTTTATGGACATTTCTATGGAGTCGGTGGGCTAAATGGAAAGGTGACGGGGGCGAAGTGAAAGATGAAATATCATTCAGACATAGTCAAGTCCGGATACGGCCTCATTTGTTAGAGTAAGGTATCAGATAAACATCACAAACAAACAAAATGGGAAGATAAATAAATGCTAAATTAGAAATTGTATAGGAAAAAAATTATATTATATCTAAATTAACATCACCCGTAATTATATTTGTTGTTATGTTATGCTCTGATAACTTATAGATCCCTTACCGTAATCCACCGTTTTAAATTTCGGCAATCAGTTGTGTGATTCCATGACATAAGCTCACCAGACATAGGCTCACACCCTTAATGGTCTTTTGGCCGTGTTTTAATGGGATCCGGTCTTTTGCTTCCCGGTCATTTGCCCATTCGGTCTTTTGCCCCTCGCACTTTAGCCCCGTAGTTACTTTGGCCCATTAGTTTCGGTGTGTGTGTGTGTTGTGTGTGTGTGTGTGTGTGTGTGTGTGTGTGTGTGTGTGTGTGTGTCACTAAATGATGATCCAGAAAAGCTTAAAGAAACTGGGGACTAAAGACAATAATGGAGTAATATTAATTCGAAATAATGAATCATCTGTGAGATTTATAATTAAACAATAATTATAATATATTCGGTGTACAATAAATTTATTTTGTTGTGTTATAGTTTTAATTTGAAAAATGATTAACATAAATAGGTTAATTAAAAAGTTAATTAAAAATAACGATAGTAATACATAAATTGGTAATTGGTAAAAGATAATTTTAATGCAATATATAGGATATCCGGACACTTAGCCAACGGACATTTAGCCATTATTTGCGGGGGGAGGGTCATTTGGCTAACATTCATATTGTTTTTATCTTACACGTACCTATTCCGAGTACCTACTTGGAATACCTACTCCGAGTAGTTTATATTTTTAAATAATCAATTCCAATTCCAGAATTGAATTCACTCCCTATCTGTGTGCATATATATTGTTATATTTTTGAGCTTATATATGCTGTACCAATATTATGTTGTGTTTATGGATGTTGCAAATATAGGCCTATCTTTAGATAGGATGTTAGCAATATAAGAATTAATGCAGATTTTGTATGGGATAAAAGGGCCGTCCAATGCAAATAGATCTGGGTTAGGTTGCAGTGCTGCTGTTTGGTGTACCTTCAAGTTGACCAGATCATCAGGCCCTACACCAGAACCATTCCAGATCAATGACAGCGGCCAAGCGTCAAATTCCAGGATGATGGGACAACCCTGAACTATGATGTCCAAGTCATGGGTTGTTTTTACCATTTGACGCCAGCAATCTGGAGGAAGATACAAGAGCTGGGTCTAGTGCCTCAATATAGAGATAATGAGGATTTTAAGTCGTTCTGTGGACAAATAGATGCCCTGGCATTCCTGCTCATTGAAGATATTCCTGAGGGAATCATGTGCATCCGTGATGGTGCATGGACAAATGAATGCCCACTGGACAAATGCCCACCTGACGAATGCTCACCAATAAAGTGAGAGATTGGACAAATGCCCACCAAGAATAAATCAAAAAATTTAAAAATCTCCCCTTATGTTATCACACTCAGGTCTGCTGTACCCATTCATCTATCTGATCAAGGGATCATCATAATTGTTGATGACAGACAAAGAATAAAGAGAATAGCTAGCCCCCCCCCCAAAGGCACCAATTAAAGCCATAATATATACATCTAGATAGATATTTCGATTTTATTTTGTTTAATTTACACTCACAATCACCAAAGTCACATTAATGGGCCAAAGTAAATAAAGGGCTAAAAACGGGGGGGGGAGGATAGGGCCGATGGGCCAAGGTTTAGGTTTTGTTGTTCGGGGAGAATCCCCAGGCTGTCGCTTAATCAGCATAGTCTCTATGTGGGGGTGGTTGAGAAATCTCCTCCCCCACCACTCACAGGGGAGCAGTACGGAAAGATGGAGCCGAAATACCCTGCCAGAGCGTTTTACGTCCTCAGGAGGTTTTTAACGTTCCCCTTTATTTTAAATAATTCAGTGCAGACGGCAGCGCCATTTAACGTGGTCATCCACCCACGATGTAGTGAGCCGAGAAATTAATCCCTGGAAAAGTTTCGACCTCTTACGGGGTTCGAACCTGCGACCGTTGACACCAAGTGCCGGGTGCTTAACCGCTAGGCCACCGGAGCCCACTACGATGGGCCAAAAGACACACACACACACACACACACACACATATATATATATATATATATATGTGTGGGGGTTGAGTTGATCGGTGGGTGGATCGTATGGTCGATGTGTGAGTGTGTTTATACGATTGTGCACGTGTTTCTGCGTGTTCAGGCCTAGGTGTTATTTTTATATTTGTGTATGTATATGTTTGTATAGATACTGGCGTGCGTAGTGTCGTGTATAAGTTTACTGTATCTTAGTATATTTAATGGAAATATATCACCAAATACGAGGATGGTACTAAATCTGCGTGGTGGCGTGTGTGCGTCACGCTTGCGTTATGGGCTCGGTCGTTAGTGAAATTATATATACATATAACAAATATGGCTGTGGTCAGTAAACGTAAAACAGTGGATGGTGTATTAGACCATATTAGCACTTCCGGGTTCGAATCATCCCCAGTTTCTTTTAGGAAATAACTCAAAGAAGCAGAGCACAGTCCGACACCGGCAGTGTACACTGTGGAGAGTTGAAAAATTGAAAATGCCCACAAATTGACGTCAGGATCCACCGTCAAATCCGACGGTACGGTATGTTCCCGGCTTCCTGGATCTTTCAACGATGAATAAATAAAATATCAGATTAATTACAGAAGAAGGCAAGAACTGGATCCGTTTGTATTAGGCTCGTGGAACCTCAGATCTAAGGACTTTCATTGTTCGGTGTGTGCGTGTGGGGCGGGGGAGGTTGCCGTTTTGGATGTTGCCTGTTATCTCTGCAGTTAAGATGTACCAGTTTAATATAACAAAGCCGGCCCTATCTCTGTCATACACTAGCGAAGCTATAAGATGACCATCAATGATAATAAAGATGGATAGAAACGAGAATCATCCGTCACACACTGCGGCAGGAATCTTCCTGAAAACCCAAACCCTCATCTTCTCTTACCTTAGACATATTGAGGGTTGACTGACGGCCGGATAGGGTATCCCTCCCACGCGAGTTTCGGAGGGTTTATAAAGAGACCCTTCAAAGGTAGGACTGCTGGGAAGCCTCTCTAAGTGACCTTTTTCAGCCGATGCGTTCGCAAACCGTATTCAATCCCCGGACACGAATCCGCCCACGCATGCACGCACACACACTGGCGCGTACGTAAACAAACGCAACGCACGCGAGGAATAATAACACACCCACTTACCATGAGCTCACCTCAAACATTCATACGCTGATGCACACGCCCCCCCCCCCGCCCCCCCGCCGCTCCCCTCCAACATCGGAAACGTTGAAGGATGCTCGGTTTTCTTTCGAAGAAGTAACAAATGGACGGACGTTTTTTGGGGGAAACAATTTAAAAATAAATTAACATCATTCAGTCCCAATCTCATCTAACAACCTGTCCCACAATGTTTTACACAATAAGGTAAACATACAATTGGTATATTACTTCAGATAAGACATAGACAATTATACTAATATTATTATGTGAGATGTCTAAAACAAAATTCTGATGGACAAATATTCGCAAATATTTAGGTGGGCCCTATTAATTATTTTGTAGGTTGTAAATATATATATATATATATATATATATATATATATATATACTAAGGAGTCACCAAATGGCCTTGTGTGGCAAGTGCTGAAGCTAACTCATACACACACACACACACACACACATATCC
Organism: Paralvinella palmiformis; assembly: GCA_025642065.1. NCBI lineage: Eukaryota > Metazoa > Annelida > Polychaeta > Terebellida > Alvinellidae > Paralvinella > Paralvinella palmiformis. Next base: position 114,993 of record JAODUP010000106.1, read on the forward strand.
ACTATGTATCTATATTCTGATTACATTAAGATTCTTCCATTGTCTTATCCCACGTGACCACTAATAAGTCAACAACATGTCTCTTCATGTTGATATACTTAAGAGACAATTAACTAACTCTACAGCTCTACATCCGGTGCCAGTACGGAAACGAGATAGCCCAAATTTGGACGTTCAGTTGACTCTTTGTATCGTTTTATTTGACCCGTGACAGTTAAGTTGAGCGAAAAAATATATGTTTCCATTGAATATTCGGGAATTAATTTGGCTAATGAAATATGTTCCCGTCACGTCCTCATCTCAGACAGCTGTTATTAATTTACGATTATTGGTAGACGATTGGATGTATATTTGTATACCTAAATGTCTTTATGATACTTGGAAGTAACCATAATTATGCCACGTAATAAACAATTTCTATGGAATTGAATTTAATTGATTTGAATTGATTTATATTGATTCATATTTAGTTCTTTTCCGATATAACGTAGTGATAACATTATTGCGTTTTGGTTCGAATCCGATTCACGCCTATGCCTCTCGGCTATATATGTCCCAGGTGTGAAAGGTACCGAGGCTAAATAACCTTCTCACTCACTCACTCACTCACTCACTCACTCACCTCACTCACTCACTCACACTCACTCACCTCACTCACTCACTCACTCACTCACTCACTCACTCACTCACTCACTCACTCACTCACTCACTCACTCACTCACTCACTCACTCACTCACTCACTCACTCACTCACTCACTCACTCACTCACTCACTCACTCACTCACTCACTCACTCACTCACTCACTCACTCACTCACTCACTCACTCACTCACTCACTCACTCTTGTGTAAACGGACTTTATAAATATAGATCCTATTTTTAAGTCTGTTGTGTAATAATTAATGTTTACAGAACAGTTCAGTCATGTGATGTTGATAAATTCTTTATAAACTTATTAATGTATTAAGCTTGCTTTAAAGGCATTAACCATTAATAAAAATAATAAGTAGTGTAGTATTTCACTCCTTATAATGATAATAATCATAACAATTATTATTATTATTATTATTATTATTATATTTCAAAATATTACAAATTGCATCAGTATTATTTCACGACAAATTAACCATTTTTCCCTTACAATTTCTGTTCTCTTATTACTGTAGTAACCATTTGAACTATCGGTTAGCAATATGATACTCGATGTTTTAGCAACAGTTGCTAAATAATTCGTTCGCGGAAGAGGTAACATGGAGCCAGTCGATCCCGTCCTTGGTAGCAACACGTGTCAGTAGTTAACTAATTGATCTAACGTTACTCTATACGGTCGTTGACCTCTCTGATCGTGATAATCTTTTATTAACTGATCGGAAAATCGATTCCACGAATCTACCGACCAATGAAAGGCCGTTTTTTTAGGTCAACAACACCATCTTCAGCCTTTACGATCTGTGCGAGGTTTTTTTTTAAAGAATGTTTCAAATGTCTTGTATTAGTGCTGAGAAAAATGGCTGAACGGTTTTCCCGGAAGCCGTAATGTCCTTAGAATAGAACTTTATTATCGGAAATTATTTGTTGTCGTTGATATTTTGGAAAACTCGGGTACTAGAGAACTAGGTCGATAATCAGGTAATTGTTTCTTATCTCGAACTTGTAATAAAAGTAGAATTTGCGTAATTTTTCTATTATTTCGAAATGTGCCGTTTTCTAATCACTCGTAATACACCTGATGGGTTTTATTGCGCTTTGAATAAACGTTTCTAATGGTTAGCTTATTGTTGTCGTGGTATTCATGAGTTTATTTGAATGGTTCCTGTGGTAAGGCCGCTTTGTTAAATATACATTAATAATAATAATAATAATAATAATAATAATAATAATAATAATAATAATAATAATAATAATAATAATAATGTTATTATTATTATTATTATTATTATTACCTGAAGAACAATGGCATCGAAGGTTCACTATTTCATATGCTGATACAGGATTGAAATAGTTGAATAACTCAGTTGAACTCGCTTACCATTTCGTGTCAAATCTGTCACTTCTCTATAAGAAACAAAAACAAAAATTCTGTTTGATGTCTCTTTCATAGAGAAATCATATGAAGTGGTGGCAAGTGTCATATGCTTAATACTTAAAAAATAAATAATAGGTCTGTCATATTAATAACGCCAGCGGATTGATCTTCAGAACTGTTTGTAGGTGCAGTTGGCAGTCTACAGCTGCGGGTAGTTCTTCCAGATTTGGCTGTATCGATACACCTGCACGATATTATAACCAGATCTACGCAGACAAAGTCGCCGAGTTGTGGGCTCGACGTCCCATGTGGTATCATAACACGTTATGCGGTACAATAAAACGCTGTGTGGTATCATAATACGTTGTGCGATACCATAAAACGCTGTGTGGTACCAGAAAAAGGATGTGTGACACCATAAACCGACCTGTGATACCATAAAACGATGTGTAATACCATAAACCGACGCGTGGTACCATAAACCGAGGTATGATACCATAAAACAGACCGATCTGTCAGAATGTGTTTACGCTCATCTCATCAATCATGTCATTATAATCTTTATTTATGACATCCGGATGTCTCAATGTTCAACTATTTATTGATTTAATTTGTGTTTATGATCCAGATCCCACGTCCCATTTGTTTTATATATATATATATATATATATATATATATATATATATATATATAATTAATTAATTAATCAATAAATCAATCAAAACCGATACCATTATCTAAACACTGTGATGTGTACTCATTCTGAGTTTGTTAGTTAGAGGTACTCTCAGGTTATTGATGTACCAAGTTGCTATTCGAGGTATCATGCTAAAAAGATTCTTGATCCCGAGAAGTCAACGACCGTGTTCGTGATTGAATTCCGAGTTCGGTTGCCCACCCACCACCTCCGACACCACCATTGGGAGCGATAGTATTTCAACTTTGCCCGGCAAGCTTATACCTGAGGGAAGTTTCATCTTTCATCTTTTTACGGTCGATCGCAGCATGACCTTCTCAGCGCGCCAACTTATGACATTTATCCATAACCTATCCCAAATCTGAATCCATCGAAGCATGTTGGGACTGAACGGGATTATAAAAAGTGGGAACGGCGTGAAAGGGCGCTGTCGGCGGACATTGGGTTTCTACAGATGTTTCATCCAGCAAAAAATGCTTCGGTCGAAGCATCGCTTTTCTTTAGTCGGTTGCTCCGTAGGCAATATTTACCGGATGCGACCAACGTTAACAAATCTGCAATTTGTTCACTCCAATCCTATAGGAGCGTCACTTGAACCCGACCTCTCAGAGTGAATATCCTGTGCAGAACACCATATGCTTGTCCGGATACCCTGTAATCGTCTTGTAATAGATTTATTTCATCAGGATTGTAATCCTACCCTCCCGTCATTATCCGCTGACTTTAACAGTTTTTACGTCCTGTCAGAGTCTATTTTCATGCCCAGAATTAACGAGAATTGAAAAACCGTAGCGCCTCCTGGGGATGGTGAGAGGTTATTCGAGGACTCTGAAAGGTCAAGGACATTTGACGGCAATATTGCCCGTTTGTTTGTTCATTTCCTTGTTCATTCATTCCTTTGTTTGTTTGTTTGTTTGTTTTTGTTTTCTTTTGTTTATGCATCTCAAACTATGATAGAAACACCAGCAAACATCGGTATATTATATATTATATTGGCTTTTTTGGATTTATTTTTATTTATTTATTTATTTATTTATTTATTTATTTATTTGTCTGTCTGTCTGTCGGTTTATTTATTTATTTATTTATTTGTCTGTCTGTCTGTCTGTCTGTCTGCCTGTCTATTTGTTTCTGTCTGTCTGTCTGTCTATCTGTCTGTCTGTCTATTTGTTTATTTATTTGTTTGTGTGTTTGTCTGTTTGTTGATGTATTTGCCTGCCTGCCTACCTGCCTGCCTGCCTGCCTACCTGCCTGCCTGCCTGTTTCTTCACGCGACAAATTATGATAGAAACAACAACACTAACCATAGAAAGACACTCGTGATATAAGTCGTGATATAAGGAGATGTCTCGCTGATGACACATCCAGGTAACCGAACAACTTTGATTTATACCTAATTAATTAAATCGAATCACGTTTTGACTGTTTCTAGGAAAGTAGAGGGCGCTCTGATATGAACAATGGAGATTTAACATCATAGCTCACTCTCCGATATCAACCAATGTCCAATGGCAAAGGTTCTTAGATCGGATCCAGCAATAAAGCGGGGATAGTCATTTACGCTTTAGGCCGCTACAAATACGCGAAGAACGAGCCGGATAGCCAAATATATCCTTTATATTTCAAGCCATTTATAGCTGAACCAAGAAGGAGTCTATAGGATATGAAACTTGATTCTCTCATATTTTGATCTACTACGCTACTTGACCAGCCATCTTACCCAGCATCCCATTCTGACATTAATTAACTGAAATCGGTTTGTTTACATATAGTTAGGATGTTAATTAAAATACAGAGTGATTGGATGAGTGATTGTGTGAGTGAGTGAGTGAGTGAGTGAGTCAGTGAGTGAGTCAGTCAGTCAGTCGGTCAGTCAGTCAGTCAGTCAGTAAGTCAGTCAGTCAGTTAGTGAAATAGTCAGTCAATCAATCAGTCATTAATTCAGTCAGTCAGTCAGTCAGTCAGTCAGTCAGTCAGTCAGTCAGTCAGGGTAAATGGAATAGATGGATGAATGTTGTTTAACGACACATCGGCACAATTTAGGCCATTCAGTGTCCTCGGTAAATGGAATAGAAATAGAGTAATATATATATATATATATATATATATATATATATATATATATATAATGAGAGAGAGAGAGAGAGAGAGAGAGAAATATAAAATTAATTTAGTCAAATGATTGACAGTTTAGACCACCTTATGAAATTAACCCTTTGACATTTGTCAGCTAAAGGTCTATTTATAGAAAAGATATTTGACTTGCACATAATAACATGTATTTTGTTGTTGTTGTAGTTTTTGTTGTTCCTGTTGTTGTTCCTGTTGTTGTTGTTGTTGTTTTTGAGAATACCACTGTACTCTAACATAATAATTATACAACTCCTTTACTTCTAGTAGCCCTTGTACATCACCCACCTCTTACCAATGGACTATACTCTCTACCCCTCCCCATATATATATATATATATATATATATATATATATATATATATATATATATATATATATATATATATATACAAGCACACCTGTAGTATGCGTACATCTTTCTCCCAGGATTATATCACATCATATTCAAAACATAGCTATATATCATATTCCCAATATAAACACACAATATTACTATTTTATCAAGTTTATATTTGATGGTTCTAATATTGGCCGATATTTATCATGTTACCAAGTATGAACTTGATAAATAAACCAAAACAATCCTTTATTATATCTTCCCATATATCACACTTACACATTAATCCCACAAACTGCAACCTTAATCTCATCTTACTCCCACCTTACTACTCTTAGGCCAACATTACTCCCATCGTATTCCCGAATTACTCTCATAATAATCTACCATTGCTCTCACGTTGCCCCACCATGTTCCCATGATACTCCCAACATAATCCCTACTTATTCCCGCCATTCCCCGGTCATACCCTCACCTCATTCTCACATACTCCAACCTTTTACCTCAACATACTCCCACCTCACTCCGACCAAACTTCCACATTACTCCCACCTGATTCCCACCACCTTCCCATCAACCTCCCAGCTTGATCCAGGAGGGTCGAACTCTCCCCCGCCAGATATAGACAGCTGCTGCGAGCATCCGACAATAGTCAGTGTTCGGGTCGGCGAGATCAAAGGCCTACAGAAAGCATCACCTGGGTGTCATCCTCCCTCATAGTTATCATCTTATTACATATGAAATGTCAGCAACAGAGCAAAACTATCATATTCTGACACGCTATAAGTACATATCTTGACGTGACTGACGGATACTGGTCGTAACTAGATACATTCAGATACATAATCATATATACTATATATATATATAATATATATATATATATATATATATATATATATAAGGAACTTACTAATATAGCGTAGTGGTTATGGTATTGCGATGGAGAAGTCCAGTTTCCCAGTTCGAAACAGACTCCTACCTGTGTTTGTGAGATGTTTTTCCAGGTCGACGTTCACGATAAAATAAACTCTATTACGCTTCACATACTGACTTAGATAGGATACCTTCACCGGGTGTAGGAGAGTTACTCACCCGGACAGTTGCTCACCGGACAGTTGCTCACCCGATAGTTGCTCACCCGGACACTTGCTCACCAAGTAAATGAGAAAGTGGACACTTGCTCACCAGGGAATTTTTAATGAGAGAAAACATGCACATAATTATATTAATCAAATAAAATAATCTCTGAACTTTAATTCCTTTGTAATTGGTAATATTCATCCCAATAACCATATAGGTAATAGGATACTTTACAATTTTTTTTCTCATTAAAAGTTCATTGGTGAACAAGTGTCCACTTTTCATTTGCTTGGTAAGCAACTCTCCGGGTGAGCAACTGTCCGTACTCCCCTCAAACACCGCCCCCCCCCCTCCCTCCCGCCGAACAGCCATTCCGGTTAGACCCGATTTGAGTGTCTGGTTTTATCAAATGACGTCATGTTTATTTTCTATATTATATATGTAAGTACATATAATTGGAAAATAGATAAATACATTAAAATATCAGGATATCACCAAAAAAAGTTAAACCAGTTTTTTCTTAAGATAGCAAGGAAATTCTCTCCTAAAACAAGAATTTTTAAGCTTAAGAATTATTCACTAAAATATGACCAGATATGTAATTATTCGTCTGATGAAATACCACATAAATAACACCAACCATCACCTGCACACTTTATAATCGTATAAGAAATAAGAACTGACATAAAGTCGAAGGTTTATTTCGGTTCATACCCTGGCGGCCTAAATCGTCATGTTTCATGCCCCTTGACCTACTTAAGCGATGACGCTTTAAAATCCAAATTTATTCAATTCGTCTTTTTGTGCTTGATTGCTTTTTCGCCAAACTCCAAAATATCGTTCGTAATGGGTCGGAATGATGCCGGATACGGAAGTAAGGCGGCGAATAAATGATCTCTAAAAATAAATATTAGCGTAGAGTATTACATACATGACAGGACGTGGTAACAAGTAAACAATAAAAGTTATTGAGTAATCAAGGCCAGTGTGTAAACAAAACATATCAGTCTAGATTGAAATGGATTGCATTTTTCTGTCTAGGAATAATAGAACTTACAGAAATAGGAAATAGGATATTTGTATCATGATGTTTATTAAAAAACTCTAATGTTGACATGAATTGATTTTTAATATATTTAACATTTGATATTATATATATATATATATATATATATATATATATATATCGATGGATGGATGCGCACCTGGGTGCGTGCGTGGATGCCTGCGTGCGTGCGTGGGTGGTAGGGGAAGAACTGTGTCCAATGTTAAGCGGAAAGAAAGTATTAACATAAAAATACCATGAAACAAACAAACAAACGTATTTTTATATAATTTATTGCACTTAAATAAGTGAAATATGATACGAACTATGATGTGAACCAGAATTATATATCATAACTATGAATATTTGCCATTGTCTAATGTACGATAACAGTTTATGTTATGACAGCTCAGCGATGCTTGTTGACACGAATATTCAGGCCACCCCCCTCGCGGAACTGGGGAATGGTCTTTTCTCATGAAACAAGTTCCTCCTGAAGATTTTTCGGACGCTTCTAGACACCAATTTGACCTTTGTTGACCCGTTTCTTTGGTGGATTAAGTACGCCATCCAGTTGGAAGACAACTTGAGTAGTTGAATGTTTCTTCTTGGAGCCCGTGATTGTCTCTATCCAGTCTCTGACCTTATCCATTGGTATGATAGCCAGATCATCGAGCATCCAGCAGAAATGAGGGAACTCCCCATCACCGTTGAGCTGGACTTGAGGGAACTCCTCATCCGTGTTTTAGAACAGAGTTATGCCTAGGTGCTGGATTCTGCGCCACACTGTGAGTAAGGTTGTAAAAGCACCCCTTACTGATCCACACGCCGACCAAAGACACCAGTCACTGTACGGGCTACGACCTCTTCAAAATCGGTGGCAATAATCTCGACCAGCACCTCAAAATCCAGACCTTCACAACTACCCACAACAGTTAGGAATAGTTCATTATTATAGGTGGTGATTGCGAAGTCATGGAATGGGTCACGAAGAACGTTGAAATTGAGTTGTTATCCGTGAAAATAGTGTCAGTAATGGGCAGACGATGTAGACCAAACTCCGGGGGTGGGGTGGGGGGTGGGGTGGTGGAAGGTCAATGATCCTCCTGCTGGATTCCGGATCGTTGTCATAAAGCGAAAACGCTTCTGGAAATGATCCCGTAATCTCGGGCTATTCAGCTCGGTGGTTGAACTCGGTGAGGTTCTATGGTGCAGCGGGATATATGTCGCCGATAAAGCGAACTGCGTTTCGTGTTCTCTTCCGCGAGAAGGGGTCCCTGTCTATCAAGGGACGCGGCCGTTTGTTTCCCCAATAGCAATCCGGCACTTGGTCTAGACGATCTGGCTTTCATCTGGATCACGGTTGTGAGGTTGTCCGGAATGGTGGTACTCAAGTTGGCTCGGCATCCTAGACTAGCTTTCTTGGAGCACTTCCTCCACATCTTAATCTTCCTAAGCCACGACTTTCTATACATTTACCAATCGCGACAGATTTTGTTTCCATCGCGGTTACTCTGAATGACATCCGCGGTTCATTTAGTATTTGGTCCTGATGAATGCTAACTTGGGGTGCTAATTAGCATGAAAGCCATCGGAATTATTATTATTATTATTATTATTACACATACTCATGAAGCCAACATCAACTGGTTAATCGACATTACAAAGATACGGATAGAAGCCATTAGTTAATTATCTCAAATAACACGAAACACACCCGGAAGATCTTCATCGGCAGATAGAAGCCACACTTAATTAGATTAATTATGAAAGGCAATTTGGACCAAGAAGATATCATCAACATGTCAAAATGACCATCAGTTAGATACATTATTATTATTATTATTATTATTATTATTATTATTATTATTTTTACAAAACTGTGAAATAATGTACCATGTAATACATTAATACCTGTTATACGAAATAATGATCTATGTTATAAAAAGATAATGACCTTTTTTCCTTGATACTTTTTCCTTGATACTTTTTTCCTTGATACTTTTTCCTTGATACTTTTTTCCGTTACTTCTTTCCTGCTACTTACCTTCTCCTACATTCTCGCGGGCGCCTCCGTGGTCTAGCGGTACCGTGTAGGACCACAGATCACTACCACCCTTGTTCGAATCTCGGCGTGGGCGCATCTGAAGGTTGTTTCATCTTTGATGTCGCCGTAAGACACCAACCAATCAATCATCATCATCCTACATTCATGTCCTATTGAGTATCGTCATAGGAAGATAGCTATTAGAAGCTCGGGAGGTTAAAGCCTCCTACAGAAGTGTCATGTTGTTACACACCACCGGGAAACTGTATTAGCGATGAATTAAAACTAGAGACAATGACCGCAGGAAAGTGTTAAACCGAGGACAGCAATGTTAAATATCTGTTATTACTTGGTGCGCGTTGGACCACAAATCGCTACCATCTGGGTTCGAATCTCGGCGTGGGCACAGCTGTAGGGTGTTTCATCTTTGACTTCGATTCATTACCTTCGGCAGTCGCTTGGGCCATTTAGCCTACCGTGTGCAGAAAAGTGGACGTAAAATCTCAATCATCATCATGTTACCGTCGTCTGGAGGACGCCTCTTCATATGTTAGCCGTTATGATAGTTTGTTTTGTGATCCTGAACGTTATGACAGCTAGGCCTCGCTTCTGTTCCATTTCTCCAAATTCAAATCGCAAAAAGGTTACACCGAGATGTATTTAGAAATAGGTTTAGTTAATCGATGGCTATTTAAAGGCCTTAGACCAATATTTATAATGTAATTGCTGGAAAATACGCCTTTTCACCGTTACTCTAAACACATTATTCACCGTATTACACAACACACACCCGACAGCCCCAGTTATTCGTCTCAACACGAGCCCGACCCACGATCTTGAAATATCCAATCAATTATAATCCATCTAATCCAATGCAGTACTATCTTGTAGACGCCGGCTGATCCGGACTCGGAGTTCGGACCTTTGGACGATGGAGTCACATTCTTGCTCGCCACTCCATCGATTGTGCCATCGCATCCAGAGATAAGCAGATAAGGACGGATTGTTAATGACCCAATTCACCTGACTCGTTATTGATTGATGACACCTGGACATGACAACAATCGCGGACGGATATAGTCGGAGCTTCAGCCATTAGACGATTGAATTCTGGGACGCCGTGGAAGCGGTCACGTGACACCGACGAACAGGAAGTTGGTAGTCGGGTGACGTCATAAACATGGATCGTTGTTATGGCTATTTATATATAGAAGGACAATGGAAAACTCGGGGGAAGGGGGCTTTTTATAATAAAAAACGCAATTCATTAAGCCAAGTTGGAATTTGTTTTAGAGTTAACGTTAAAGACAATTATTGGCATTAAAGTTTGTAGAGTCAGTAAATTAATGGCGACTAGGTCGATTAATGATGCGCGTTGCTTCATGAAAGATAAGATAGCTGTTAGCATCGTAGCGGATCTTGCGATATTAAAATTATTGTGTAATTAATGCGTTTCTGGATAACATTTAATAAAAACCCACGCCATTACGGGACGAGGATGAACAATGGATCCTCTCCGCGTACTTCGTTAATTGGCGTCAATTCCGTACTTCCGTATTACAATGTCGGACGGCAGAAAACCTTAAACTTACGGAAGAATTGAACGATTAACAGCAAATGATCCGGACGTATAACTTAGTGACGTCACTGGCTTCTTGCGACGCTTTTCGCGGAATTCGTACTCATTAGACGTCTAAATAGACGACCCTGTACTACTCTTAGTACCCTGTCAGTGAAAGGTTTGTGATCGATTACGGCTCTGAGCACTGCCATTATCTGCGTTGTTGATCAACAACGGGGGATACACGCGTGGACGCACTCGGAAACAAACAAAAACGCCCACGCTCACACGCATGCACGCACGCGCGCACGGACACATTCATATTCGCTCATATATTTCTGCTGACTTAACCCGATAGTATTGATATATATATATATATATATATATATATATATATATATATATATATATATATGAATAATAAATGTAAATATTACTATGATAATTTTTTTTTGTGTTTTTTGTTTGTTTTTTGTTTGTGTGTTTGTTTGTTTGTTTGTTTGTTTGTTTGTTTGTTTGTTTGTTTGTTGTTTTTCTCGTTTATATCCGTTACAGGGTTTTACATAAATCTTGGACTAGATCTGTAAAGCTCGAGAAATATGGCGTATATAGTTATTTAACAAGAGCAGATTACGACAAATGTCGGCTAAATATTGCTTCGATTAGCCGAGCGTCGTCCGGAATTCGAACTCGGTTGTTACAGTTCTATGGCCGACCCCGCTATCAGTTACACCTTGGAGACGACCTCGAGTTTCTCGTAACAACACGAAACGGAATGGACCCTTGTAATTAAATGAGTCGGATTGTGTATTTATAGCTATGGGCGCCTCTGTGGTCTAACGGTAGCGTGTTAGATCAAATATCACTAACACCCGGGTTCGAATCTCGACGTAGGCATATCTGAAGGGTGTTTCATCTTTGATTTCGCCTCATTACCTTCGGAGGTCGCTCGGCCCATTTAGCCTACCACGTGCACAAAAGTGACCGTAAAACATCAATCAATCATCATCATCATCATCTTTATTTATAGCTAAAGGTATGACCACAAATTAAAACTGCTAGCAACATTTGTATTTTAAGTATTTTTCTCAAAGGTTTGGAAGATGATCTTTGTCCAGTTTGAGGCTGAAGATAAGATGAGGATGGGATAACTGCTAGGAAACGATCTACTCTTCGCTAACGCCTCACGGTGATGGGAATGATCGGTCTGGAGCAGCGCATTTGGTCAGGAGTACTTCCGAAGTCCGTTATCCAGAGATCGAAGGTGGACGGTTCTTCGTCATGGAATCAATCGCTCTCGGTGACCATCAACACCATTAGAGCTCCAGAACCTACACCCAGTGACCACTTGTCCTAAGAGATCAGGTGCTTCAAAATGGACCATCGTAGAAACAGATTGAATGTTAAAGAAAAAAATACTAAAAATGACAGAAACATTACCAACTCGGCCGAGATGTCAAAAGGTTTTTATTGACAGCTACTGTAATCCTATAAATGTTCGCGTTGGTTTAACAGGATTTCGTGAAAATCGGGAAATTCATTAATCGCGAAGTTTTTTATTTAAATATTCATAAAAATTTGGAAAAAGTTTAACGACTGATAAAATAAATAAAACGTGAAATGAAATATCGGGATTATATTATGATTTACAGTACGTTGAGTTTGATTTAAACGTAAATAGAATTCCTCAAATATCGAAGTATCTTCCCGTGTATCAGGCAGGGTTGGGGGTAATCGTAATCGGTATTCGTAATCGATTGTAATCGATTACATGATCTCCGCATTAGTATACTGATTTCCGGATGCAATGTAATCGTAATCGATTACATTGTAAATGTAATCGTAATCAGCGATCACATTTCAGATTGACTCGTGTTGTTTTTATACGGTTAAGCTCAAACATTTCAGATTAACTCGTGTTGTTTTTACACGGTTAAGCTCAAACATTTCAGATTAACTCGTGTTGTTTTTACACGATTAAGCTCAAACTAGTCACACCGTCAGCAATCGTGCATAACTTCTTTCTGACACCGGCATCCTGATTGGCCAACAGTCGGAAGACAATCAGCCAATTAAATTAACGCATACGTTAGCGAACATAAACAATGCTACATAATGACCCCAGGTGACAAACGTGGGTATTAGTGAGCTCCGGTGGCCTAGCGGTTAAGCACCCGGCACTTAGTGCCAACGGTCGCAGGTTCGAACCCCGCAAGAGGTCGAAACTTTTCCAGGGATTAATTTCTCGGCTCACTACATCGTGGGTGGCTGACTACGTTAAATGGCGCTGCCGTCTCCACTGTAAAATAAAGGGGGACGTTAAAAACCCCCTGAGGACGTAAAACACTCTGGCAGTGACCACCCTCAGGGTATTTCGGCTCCATCTTTCCGTACTGCTCCCCTCTGAGTGGTGGGGAGGAGATTTCTCAACCACTCCAACATAGAGGCTGTGCTGATTAAGCGACAGCCTGGGGATTCTCCCCAAACAACAAAACCAACCAACGTGGGTATTGGACAGAGATTAAAGGGCGAAGTACGGATGTATTTAATTTGCTCGGTTGTGTCATATTATTATAAAGTACCAACGAACTGGAAGAATTAATACATTAACTTGCCGTAGTTTATCTGCGTGTAGGAATTACTTCATCTGACATTGTCCGTTTTGTAAGGAATAGACATATAGTCACTGATTGGCTGACCGACGGACTTACTGACTGACTGACTGACTCGCTCACTGACCGACCGACCGACCGACCGACCGACCGACCGACCGACCGACCGACCGACACCGACCGACCGACCGACCGACCGACCCACCCACCGACCGACCGACCCACACACCCACCTACCGACCCACCCACCCACCGACCCACCCACCCACCGACCCACCCACCCACCGACCCACCCACCAACAACAACAACCACTTCAACACTAACATCAGTAAGAACAACGACATTAACAACAACCACAGCAATAACAAATTATATCATCATCCACAATAACAACAACATCAACAAAAACATCATCATCATCAACAACGACCACCACCACCACAACAACAACAACAACAATTACAACAACAATAATACCATCATCATCATCATCATCAAAAACAATGACGATGACGATAACAACAACAACAGCAATAACAATTACATCATCATCCACAATAACAACATCATTAACAACGATGACGACCACAACAACAACAACAATAACAACAACAATTACAACAATACCATCATCATCATCATCATCATCATCATACTCATACTCATACTCATCAAAACAATGACGATGACGAGAGCAGCAACAACAACAACAACAGCAGTAACAGTTACATCATCATCATCATTCACAACAACAACAATAACGACAATAACAACAACAATAACAACAACAACGACAATAACGACGGTGTGAAGATTGTATTTAGCAGAAGCAGCGACAATCATTAAACTCGTCTACAATAACACAATATGGCTTCCACGGCGACAATAATGGTCTTCTAACTGAATGGGATAACGTTTAATGGAGCTTAATAATGATAAAATTTGTATAAGGCCGACAACGCGGCTGGATGACAAACAATGAGACCATCTCTCTCTCTCTGATGGGATGGTCTATGAGACGCGGTAGTCCTTAGTACACAACCGTCCTATTGCCAGCTTCGCTTTGATGACGATGAGACGGTATCTAGTGTATGATACTGGATGGTGGTAATGGATAACAAGCCTGTGGGACTGTTTATTACGTCGAGAATAGCCCACACCTCTCTCCCATCACGACTACCATGATGAGGCGGTAGAGATGAGGCTGTAGAGATGAGGCTGTAGAGATGAGGCTGTAGAGATGAGGCTGCAGAGTAGTCGGTGCTAAGATAGATAGCCCACAATCACAGCCAACTGTCTGACCTATAAAAGTGACATCGAGTGGGCCAGTCATTGGAACCTGAATATCCAATCTCTCGGGATATGAAACTGTGATGGCTCAAGATACCTAGATATCCCACAGTTTCGGCCACTGCATGGCAGTCGTCAATAGAGAAAAATCCCGATATATATATATATATATATATATATATATATATATATATATATATATATGGATAGAACTATTGCATGTTTTGAAGACCCATCGAACTATTTCCAATATGAAACTCTCTACATTGCATTTACAAATGTTTGTACTATTGTAATCTTGTCAATTAGTATACTATTTCTATTGTAATCTAATCTTTTTATGTTACGTATGTATGAATGTAGGCACTGTGGGTGTTTTACCTGAAATAAAATCTATCCATCTATTTATCTACACCTGACAATAGCAGGTATGATAGTCGTGGATATCGAGATATCTCATCTGATTATCGCCTATCTCATGATTTCGACTATGAGACGGTCTGACTGTCTTTGCCATAATAATATCTATGCTATAAGACTGTCTGTGCTGTAAGACTGTCTGTACTGTAAGACTGTCTGTGCTGTAACACGGTCTATGACTTAACACTGTCTGTGCTGTAAGACTGTCTGTACTGTAAGACTGTCTGCGCTGTAAGACTGTCTGTGCTGTAAGACTGTCTGTACCGTAAGACTGTGCTGTAACACGATCTATGACTTAACACTGTCTGTGCTGTAAGACTGTCTGTGCTGTAACACGATCGATGACTTAATACTGTCTGTGTTGTAAGACTGTCTATATGTTCTAAGATTGTCTGTCCTGTAACACTGTCTGTGGTGTAAGTCTGTCTGTGCTGACACACTATCTCTGATGTAACATTATCTGTGCTGTAACACTGTCTGTGTTGTAAAGACTGTCTTTGCTGTAACACTGTCTGTGCTGTAACACTATGTTCTGTAACACTGTCTGGGCTGTAACACTGTCTGGGCTGTAACACTGTTCATACTAGTATAAGACAGCCTACGTCATGACCCCCGTCTGTGTCAGAGAACACCCTGCCTGTGTTACCCATGTGTGGTAACCGTGGACACGAAGCTATCCCACGACGCTCAGCCTACAACCGGGATTGACAATTCTCTCTATTTCTCCTCGTCTGTGGAGCAGAGCTAATTGTGTATCGTCGACCGACACAAAACACGCACGAGTCCCCCCACTCTATACACCCGCCATTGTACCGGAACCTTTCTCCTCCTTAACAAACCACCGGCCAATAAATCGAGCGATTTCCTCGAAATCCCGCCATCGGTATAACGTCCCATGACGTCATATCCGCTAGCAAGATGGCCGCCTTACGTCGAGAACGAGGCCATACGGCGGTGAGAACTCGTTCAGGCGCCCGCGCCATTCGCTCGCAGCGCCCTCTCTCGCGAACGACCGGAGACGGAGAGGTTTAACGTACTCCCACTCCCATCAGATCGTCCCATTGAGCAACAGATAACGGATTATACGGCCTCTGGGTGAACCGTCCATGGTAGGTTCGTGGCCTTTCCTCGGTTATTCATGGCCGATTGATCTGATCTCCGTTCGGAGGAGACGCGCTTCGCCGGTTCCGAACACGCCACCGCACCGCCGGAAGTAGAGGCCAAGCGCCATCGAGTGGCCTCGTTGCCGGCAATTGGCTGGCCACGCCGAGCCCAGTGACCCCGTTTCTCGTCATTGGCCGGCCGAGGGGTCCCGGTGACCCGGTTCCACGCCGTTGGTCGAGACCGATCCAGTCTACGTGCGACGGAGCCGTTCTGCGCACCTTAACAGCTCCGAAGATCGGCTTCGTTTTCTCTTTTAAGTGTTGACTTTAAAGGTGATTAAGACGATTCGTTCAAACATATCGATGTCGCGATGGATTACGGCAAGTGTTTGGCCTAGATCGGGTAAATATAGGAATATTTATTATAATTAACCCAATTCTGTATCGTTGTTTGCACTTTATTCCAGCTCGTGAATTATTTCTTGACCATTTTTGTGGGTTTCGTGGGTTTTTTTTTGGCGCGGGGGGTTCTGTCACGTATTATTTATTGCCGATCATGTTAATTTTAAAAGTGCGCGTTATCAGCAGCCGTGCTTGTAATTATGAGACATTATGGCCCAACCGGTAGAGTGGTAGGCTAGAATCAGATGGTTTCAGGATTCGAACCAGGCGAGTGGTAACAAGAAACGATATCCTACCCAGGTAGCTGATAACGGGGTCGGATCCATGAGTTTCTACGTGAATCTGTACATGTACCTTCTTTGTGTGTGTGTGTGTGTGTGTGTGTGTGTGTGTGTGTGATTTCACGCCAAGCGAAACTCGAATCCACCACGTCCGTTTATGCATTGAACCTAACACCCTACGAACTGCACTACTCTCAGCCACCGAGGGGTCACCGTCAGTGTCACTATCACCGTCACTATCACAGTTAGCGTCAGCATTACCGTCAACACCAGAAAAACCAAACCCTTGAAACTGCCCTATTTGTTTATTTATTTATTCCAAACAAAATAAATCAGAGCCATGTCGGTGTCGTCTTTGAAATCTGTGATCCTATTTTACGTCATTAATCACCTTTAGGTTTATATTAGTTCTGTACAGGGAAAAAAAGGGACCAAGTAGACTATAGACTGTAGAATATAGACTGTAGAATTTATTAGATATATATATTAGTACGGATCATTGATTCTGACAGATTTATGATACACTGGAGACAGGTGTATCTATTGTCATAGACTTGTATTAGGTAACCTGAACCTCGTCTTCTCGGCTGTCAGACGGTTGTAATCTGGACATGGTATTAGACGGGTCTCGGTTAATCGTGGTATTAGACCAGTCAAGGCTAATCGTGGTGTTAGACGGGTCTCGGCTAATCGGGATAGTAGACGGTCTAGGCTAATCGTGGTATTAGAGGGTCAAGGCTAATCGTGGTATTAGACGGGTTTAGGCTAATCGTGGGGTTAGACGGGTCTTGACTAATCGTGGTATTAGATGGTTCAAGGCTAATCGTGGTATTAGACGGGTCTCGGCTAATCGTTTAGTTTGTCAGTTTACGTTGATTTATGTCATTTGTTGAGTGATGATTAGACAATGACAGTAATTATTGATGATGTTTATTGTTTATTGATGTTTGTGATGTCCAGACAGTTTTGTCTGACAGATGCGCATCAGTGATTTTTAGACAGTGCCGACGTGTTGACGGTAGTGTTATAGTGCTGACAGTGGTAATAGGTTGATACACGTGATATGTTGACAGCGGTGATATGTTGACAGTGGTTACACGTTGACAGTAGTGATGTTCACAAAAAGCTAACAGCGATTGATCAGTGCTAACTAGACAATACAATGGCGGTAACGAGATATAGACGGTTGTTATATAAAAGACCCGCTGATATGGTGATATATTCTCAGTAATGACTGTGTTTATACATACATACGTATACATACATATACGCGCGCGCACACGCACACACACACACACACACACATGTCATATATATATATATATATATATATATATATATATATATCCAGATTATGACTATATGTATTATGATATATATATATATATATATATAATATATATATATATATATATATATAAAATATGAACACTATTGTGTACATAACGACAATTTACATGACATGTAGATATATAGAAAATGATGATGAAAATCATGATGATGATGATGATGATGATGATGATATACAATCAGTTACAATATACGTATACTATCGTGATATATGGACAGTTGTAACAGACTGACAGTTATAATATATGTACAGGTGTGAAATACAGGTGTGACTTTTATGATATATTGCGCACACGTCTAGATGTGAAGGAGAAGACAGGATTGAACAAGTAGGGGGGGAGGTGTCGGGGGGAGGTGTCGTGGGGTGGGGGGGTGCCTGATCCAGCTGGTTAATATCCATCGGGCAGATCAAATGAACGAGATTAAAAACGTCGACGAAGTAGACACGGTGATGTAATACCTTAATCAAGCCGTTTTTCCAGAATTTATTATTTTCCAGCCCCCTCACACACACACGCACGCACGCACGCACGCACGTGTCACATACATGCACCAATACGGACCGGTGGTCGGTTCTTGTCGCAATTGATTAATCTCTTGTTCTCTGAGTTCGTCATGACACCGGGCGACAGGTAAACGTGAGAGCTTACTGTCAAGTGACTCTAGAGCTCTCCTAGTCTAGGTTTCCGACTGTCTTTGTTAGCTCAGTGGACTATTGGGCGCGCTAATAGTCTGGCCGGAGACACACTAATCGTGGGACCTGGGTATGGTTCCCATAACACGCACACAGAGAGAGAGAGAGAGAGAGAGAGCTCGTACCCGTAAAACCATCCGTGACGATATTTCACGCCGAGGGGACCGTTCCGTGAGAACAGCGAGACGAACAGACAGACAGACACGCAGGCAGACGGGTCGGTCGGTCGGTTGGTCGGGTTGACATGCGATCCAGGTCTGTCTCCATTTGGCAGCTGGACTGCTGCCGCTGACTTGAGCTCTTCCGGATTGGTTGTGACATAGCTTGGATTATAAGGTTCGGAAATCTTGGTTTGTTTATTTCAAGCATTTCTCCGCGGATTTTCTTCAGGAGAAACTCAACCTGCCTCATCTCGGGTCTGGTAAGATGGACATATGAGGTGATAAAATGAAGGTATAATGAAGTAAATGAAGGTATAATGTGGCAAATGAAGGTATAATATGGTAAATGAAGGCATACGGTGGTTAAACCGAAGGTATGCGGTGGTGGCAATTGAAGGTTTAAACCTGGACGATGAAGGTACATGGTGGCATACGAAGGTACAATGTTGTACAATGAATGTATGCGGAGGTCAACTGAAGGTACAAAATGATATAACCAGTTGAAGGTGTAAGGTAATAAAACGAAGCGTTTAGAGGGTGTAAATTCGACGTTTACGATGAAGTAATGAATCTGTGATGTGCTAAAATGAAGGAATACGATATTAATTGAAGGTATATTGCGGTGAAGCGATGACGAAGGTGGTAAATGAAGTTCCTGTTTGATAAATCGAACATGTGGCGAGGTAAAGTGTAAGGTGATACGGTGAAGGTGTACGTTGATAAATACGTCAACCGATGTCATTAATCAAGTAGCCGGTTGAATATCTACATGTATCCCACGACACGATATAGAAGATTGCTAGTTCGATGGCAATTAGTGGGATAATAGATTATTAGTCTAATGGTATCCCCATTAGACGGTTAAATGTGAGCTTTAAACAGATCCGTACAGTAGCTATTGTTTAGAAAAATGCCGACTTAATGGTATTCTATGAAGTGAGTTCTGATCAGTCCGTAGCACCTATTCAGAGATACCTAGCCTTATGGTATATGGGGGCGCATCCGTGGTCTAGTTGGTAGCGCGTTGGACCACAGACCACTACCACCCGTGTTCGAATTTAGCCTACCGTGTGCACAAAAGTAGCCGTAAGACATCAATGATCATTATCATCACCTTATGGTATCTGACTAAGGGAGTTGAAGCATGATAAATGATGTCACACGAACCTGAAGTTTTTCCCACTAAGTTTACAAATGGACTGTATTATCGCTTACTTTATAATTTACACGTACCTAAAGATTTTCCTTCGCATTTCCTCAAATCAATTAGAATGAGTGAGGAGTTTATTTAACCTCGTCACTGATCACACCTGAGGTAGGGCGAGGGGAGGGGAGGGCCATGTTTCAAGGGTACGGGTCCGATTCGACCAACAAGTCGGAAATTTGTACCTGCAACTGAATTACGATTATTTCGGATTTCATGAAGTACATTAAAGCTAACTCGGTTTACGCCCTAGTATTCGAAAAGGGGTGATATTTACAGCCGATCGAATAATAATTCAATGAAGTTGGCGGCTCTCGAATTAATGTACGAATTGGCTTTAGGCTTTTGTTGTGGGGTATAGTCGGTGCCGTTCTCCCGTGAAGTAGGTTCCGAATGGCCCCCTAACGATGTGCCATGGAAGTCGGTTTCTAGAGAGTGAGCCAGGACGATATTCAATATGATATTGATAATCTCTCAGTGATTATTGACAATAAGAGTGTCACCTTGTCGTAGAGCATATGGCTTTATTATGGAGTTAAGTACATCAATCGATCGATCGTAGTTAAGGTGTATATGTATAGATAATATGTGGATGGTAATTAATATATGATGGGCACATGGGAATGAGTGCGTGTTTGTGTGGATTTGCGGGCGCGCGCATGTGTGTGTATATATATATATATATATGTGTGTGTGTGTGTGTGTGTGTGTGTGGGCGGGAGGAGTTTTGTGGTGTTGAATAGGGTATTGACAGAAATAATCATTAAACGTGAATACAACTTCTAGAAGATTCATCAGAGGACTATATCCAGAGAAACCATTATCAATCAAGGTGAAAAGCGTAATATATATATATATATATATATATATATATATATCGCTCTCTCTCTCTCTCTCTCTGTGTGTGTGTGTGCGTGCGTGTGTGTGTGTGTATGTGTGTGTGTGTGTGTGTGTGTGTGTGAAACCATTCCAATACATTTCGAACCGACTACCACACCTGGCGTGTACTCGCTCCCTAGTTCCACAATTATAACACAACCTGGGTCGAAGCCAAAAACAGATCGTGTTTTAAACGATTCTGACCGAGAAAAAAACATCCATTTTTTATGTGTCAGACTTCGTGAGGGATCACGTTTGTTGATAACATCTCTCATGTTAGATTATTTGTTCTTATTTTTAAAATCATACAATCTCCGTTTAATTTATGGAACGAACGAAACATAGGCAATCTTTACATTAGACTGTCATCTAGCCCTGGAGGTATGGCGATCGCCGCGAGCACGCCCGCGCGCGCACACACACGGAGGGAGAGTGAGAACTCTGGGAGAACAGGTTCTTGGATCGGGTCCCCGGTGTTAATTGCGTTAATATGGTGTACGTGTTTATAGTGACGGGTTAAATTTATTATACCCGTTTTGTCGTTTTAATGTCTGTTTATTCGGCTCCGTCAAAGTTCCATTAGATTCACAACAACATCACCATTAACGGCAAAAAACAACGACAAAATGTCCGTGCCCATCCATTTATATATATGTAACATGAAGCAGTGTAGCTCGTAATTAAATGACCTGTTGCCTGATTTATGCAAAAACTTCGCCGATAAAATGATCAGATTTCGAACAGCTACTTATCAGTTACAAAATTGTGCGTGTGTGCTTGTGTGCGTATGTGTGTGTGTGTATATGGTTATGTATGTGTATCCAAATGTGCGTTTATGTGTGTGCGTATGTGTGCGTGTCTGCGTGTATGAATGTGTATGTTTGTGTGTATGTGCGAGTGTGTGTATGTGTTCGCGTGTCTATGTGGGTGTATTTGTGTTTTCAAACACGTGCCCTTGCGTGTTTATAGTCAATCAGCCTAGAAATAGACCTACTTACCTAAAGAACATTAACTTCGACTTATTATGGCGAAATAAAGAATTCCTCAGTCAACTTAAACAACAGAGATTAGGGAGAGCCACTTGTACCATCCGCGCAACAAACAACTGATTAATCATTCCGGCGCGTAATTAACCGGCTAATTAGTAATAATAATTATAGTGCTACAGAAAATGTACCTAGAATAAGGCGGAAGACGCCACCTTGCCATTGTTGTACAGTCAGACTTCGCTAAGCCGATATCCGTATAATACGACATCGCTGTCGCATTAAACGATATGCAGATAATTAACTAAGTATTAGCCTAGTGGGGGGGGGGGCATGTTCTATGCCCCAAATGGTGGCGTGATTAGCCACAGGCGTAGAAACCTGTGGACAAGGGAGGTACACGATTGTGCGGATATAGGAAGAAAAAAGTGCTGTATATAATAATAGTATGTATATTGATTTATTATATATGATTAGTAATCAATATTTAATCTTTTTTTTAAATTGGCCACATACTTCTAAAATCTAGCTTTACATATCGGTCGGTATATATATATATATATATATATATATATATATATATATTATGATCACAGAAATATATACACACATATATCTGATATATACACGCACATACTAGACATTAGGGAACACCCTCAAACGCATACGCACAGACATATATTCACGTACGTGCACAGACAGGTAGCATATAGACAGACAGACAGACAGGCAGACAGAGTGACAGACGAGCGATATATACAAACGCCGAACTGATGGTGTACTTTCTGACCTCACAATCCACATAGCTTTAACATACTGATTATTTCACAATGAGAGATATTAGCCTGTCTGTGAACTGATTAAATTACAATAAACACACTCCTCCGTGTACTGAGATCAGCTAATAGGAATATAGATATCATTGCTAATGAATATATAATTATACGTGACAGGTGTGTGTGTGTGTGTGTGTGTGTGTGTGTGTGTGTGTGGTGGTAAATATATATAATATATATATATATATATATATATATCATACCGAATATCGATATATATATATATATATATATATATATATATATATTCATTCCCAATATCGATATATATATATATATATATATATATATATATATATTCATTCCCAATATCGATAATATATATATATATATATATATATATATATATATATATATATATATATATATATTTAACAATACCATAAAATTCTGTTTATAAACCCTTAGATATAATATCAGAATAACAACAAATGGAAGAAATACAAAAGTCCAATAAGATAATAACAATATTAGATGATCATCTAGTCATGTCATCGATACTTTGGGGGCTTCTTTGACCTTCAATATTATCTATACACGTCCCAATAAAACATTCATTTAACGACCATTATCTATCCTTCTTATATATTGGTCGATTGAGTGCTCAGTCTCGTATAATATGGGAATTAAATCTCGCTTAGAATCTACGCCCCTTCCAGCCAGAGACGTTATACTCCCCCCCCCTCCCCCGCACCACCCCCACCGACAGAAAACCTCCCCTGTAAGAAAAATTATTGAGCCGAGCCGGTGATTGGGACAAGTTCAGCTATTATCGCCTTATTTCCCACCCCGCAGGAAGTAGTTCATTAATTATAAGTGACCCTTCTGAGTGGGCCGTTGACTAGTTACTATAGTTATTACCGATCAGCGAAATATTTGTCGCAGAACCGAACCGGAAACTCTTCGGAAACGATCGATGATTCGTATATGGCCCGTCGGGAGTACTGTCTTGCGCAACTCCCCCCGCCTCCCCGTCCCCGTCCCCAAGGAACACCGAGTGGGCCGAGACCGAGAAGGATACCATCACGAAAGATCGAGAAGACACACAGAGATAGATGTCGGAAGACGATCGAGATGTATATGGGAGAGAGAGACGAGCGAACCCCCACTAGAGAGAGAGAGAAGAGAAAACATCCACAGAGAGAGAAAGAGAGAGAGAGAGAGAGAACCACACAACCACGAGAGAGAGAAGAGAGACAGAGAAGAGAGAGAGAGAGAGAGAGAAGAGAGAGAGAACACACACAGAGAGAGAGAGAGAGAGAGAGAGAGAACACACACACACACACACACATACACAGAGAGATACACACAAAGAGACATACAGAGAGACAGAGAGAGAGAGACCCACACACACACACACACACATAGAAAGAGAGAGAGAGATACACATACACACAGACACAGAGAGAACTGTTTCACGGTTAGATGCTTATCAACAGCGTATATGACACGATGTGTGGACGCCACACGCTGAGGGCGACTTGTTTGTGGCGTACTTGTTTTTATTCGTTGGGGGGGGGGATCAGGGGGATCCCTACTTAAGACTCTAACAAACAGTCAGTAGACTTCGCTTCATCAATATGCCTTTCTGCGGCGAGAATCGAACCTACTCGATCGGCAATGCTATGGTAGAGTCCACGAACTCATACCACAGGAGGTTAGTTCATGACAGTATATTGGTCGTGATATCGTGAAACAGGAAGGTTTTGTTTTATGCGTCGTATTTTGAACAATT
Source organism: Paralvinella palmiformis (assembly GCA_025642065.1). Classification (NCBI taxonomy): domain Eukaryota; kingdom Metazoa; phylum Annelida; class Polychaeta; order Terebellida; family Alvinellidae; genus Paralvinella; species Paralvinella palmiformis. The sequence goes on from JAODUP010000106.1 coordinate 139,878, forward strand.
ATTTCCTTTTCGTGTTTAAGTTGCCGCCTCATAGCGGACCATTATATATATATATATATATATATATATATATATGAAGCGATTGCCATATTGAATCCTTATGTTATAACTCAACTATATAAGTAGTCGCCGTATATGTGATAATACAGCTTACGTCTTATGTCTTCACGTTTCATAATGTGTTTAAGTTGCTTGAATATCGGAAGATTAAAACACAACGTAAGATCTGATGCACACATTAATATGATGATATTAGACGTGTTTAAACGTATCCCTATGTCACTCTAATATTTGGACCACCATATTTCGTATTTAAGACCATGTCATGTAAACAGTTAAATCGTGAAAGTTAGAGTATGGGCTTCAATTGCTGCTGTATGGTACTGTATAAGCTTAAGCCGCATTCGATTATGGTTCTTGTTCAATTTCATATTGTGTGCTATATACAGTCGTTATTATCTAATGGTTGATGCTGAAGGTGTTGTCAGTATATGTCATCATTCAGATGGTTTGTTTTTATATTCTACGAGGCTATCACTGTTATACCTAGGATATCATCTTTTTCGTCATATGCACCTTGAATATGATCCCATTATGTTTTGCCTACGATGGGCCATCTCATGATCTGTTAAGTTTTAAGATGCTATACTATCGTATTCGACGATTAAATCCGTTATCATCATCATCATCATCATATTTCACCTTTAAAATTGTCATCACCGTGTTTCACAAGTTAGATGTCATGACAATATTCCTCCTTAGACATCCGACCATAGTTAATTATCAAAGTGTCATCAACGATGTTTACCTTTTGGGGAAGCCACTACATTTATTTACTAATACACGGTCATGACATTTGACCTTTGAGTAGCGGTCGTCAAATTTCACCTTCAACCATATCACCATCATCATCATCATCATCATCAACACCAGCGACCTTTAAACAAGACAGCCACTTTTAATCTATCTGATGTCTTCTCTTTACAGTAAAAAGGCAAACCGGTGAAAGCGGAATTATGACGATGTCGCCCTGATTCCAAATTCCGACGACAGGATACAGATTGCTAAACGCCACCGGAACAATGGCCGATCCCGAATGGCGGTCGTTCTGCGACGTCATCCGGACAGGCGACCTCGACCTGATCACCGACGTGCTCGACTCGGAGTCGATCGATCTGGACGGCGGTGACCGGGAATCGAACTGGGAGACTCCCCTGATGCTGCTCTGCCATTCCGACCTCGACGAGGAGGACGCCGCCGCCATCTTGGAACTGATGCTGCTGAAGATCCCGGACGTAAACAGGCAGGATGGCGACGGCCGAACGGTGTTGTGTCACGCCTGTATGACGGGATTGACCTATTTTATACAGAGACTGGCCCAGGTCAGCCAGTGTGACCCCAACATGGCCGACAATTACGGTAATACGGCGGTGATGTTCGGGGTCTATTACGGCGAGGAAGAGGTCGTGCGCGTTTTGTTGGAGGCCTTCTCCGGCAGGGGGCGAAACGTCGACGTCACGCGACGGAACGACGAAGGTATGTAGTTCGATGTGAGTGAGTGAGTGAGTGAGTGAGTGAGTTTTCTTGTTTAGCCTTAGTGCTAGACATAGGACAACTGTTGAGCTTGATGATGATGGTGATGATCATGATGATGATCATAATAATAATATTAATAGTAATAATAATAATAATAATAATAATTGCCCCCTAAGACGAGCTTAATTTTTCACACGTCACGTGTTTCTTCCATCAGGATTCAGCGCCATTATTATAGCTGAGCAGAACGGCTTCACTGAGATCGTCGACTTGTTGAGCCGATTTACGTCGAAACTCGTCGAGAACGAAGACGTCGACGTCGACGGGCAGAAAGTGCGCAGATTGAATCTCGAACGGAACGAAGTAATCACGTCATCCGTCGGCGGGTCGCACGTGGGCAGCAAGACGAACGACTTCCGGCGCAGGAAGTTCAAGCCGGCCGCTGCCGCTCAGAATCTGGCGCCGCTGGTCGTACAGAACCGATTCCAGTCGTCTAAGTCTGCCGACTACAAGCAGAAGTCCTCGCATCCGGGCGATGAGAGGAGACAAGCCGCCATCAGGCAGACGTCCTACTCGGCCGGAATATCCGACCAGTATCACGTGATCTGTGACGTGTCGGAAAAGCTGCTCTACCAGACGGAACAATTTGACGAGCAGTACTTGGCCGAGGACGAGCGTTCGGATAGCACGACTTCCGGCGAGAGCGGCGATCGATCCTTACGGGAGACGTCCCTAGAAAGGTCAACTGCCGATCAGGATCGGGAGCGCAGGATTATTCTCCAGGACGAAGGATTCGACGAGCGACCGACGATCGTAAACGGCCGCCGGAAACCATCCATATCGCTGCCGGATCTCCGGAACAAGCGCACGCCGCCGGGCAGCAATTATTCCGATTCCGGATACGACACGCGCTCCGGACGGACGACGATGATGCGCGAGGAGCTGTCGCTTCCCGAGATCCCCGAGCCGGACTCGTCGAGCAACGAGGATGACTACACGCCCCGGACGCGCCGCGACAGCCTCTCGCTTCCGGATCTGCGCGGACTGCGGCGTTGTTTGGTCGGTTCGCCGTCGGCCATGCGGCGCGGATCCCCCCGGTTGAACGGCAAAGAGATCGCCAAGGCTGCTTTGGTGGATATCCGGAAGAACGAGGTGATCCGGGACGCCGACTCGCTGCCGGCCAACGGTTCCGACGACGACTTCGAGACTGTCGCCCTGAACACGGCCCGGAAGTCGGACGACGTCGGATTTCTGACGCTGCCTAACGTCGCCGAGACCAAGCCATTGATAGCTGACGCCAAAAACGTGCCCTCGTCGCAGCGCTACAAAGCTTGGGGCACCCCACGACCGAACAACACCCCGCGGGCCCCGACCATCACGGAACTGAACAAAAAAATGGCCACCCGACACAAGATGCTCACGGATCGGGCCTGACTCGGCAGGCGTCACTTCCGGTCGGGAAGTCCTAGTCCGTGCCCCCGGGGCTATCCCTGTCTCCGGAAGACTGTACACTTTTTTGGCCAAAGGATAACGTTTACGAGTCAGAAATAGGAGTATACGGGCTCTACATATCAGCATCACATGATGTCGGTCACTGATGAGCTGATAACGATGGATCAATGGCGAATCGATTTTACCCTCTGATCTGACATCCGCCGATCACGAATTCGGTGAAGCGTGTCTGGAGTGCGGTCAGTGATCAAGCGAGGGTGGAATGACCTGACCAGGTCATGAGGACGTAGAAAAGGAATTAAATCAGTGTGTGTATGTGTGTGTGCGTGCGTGCCTGCGTGCGTGTGTGCGTGTGTATGTGCGTGTGTCATTGCGCTAACTTTGTGTGAAAACGAGGTCTCTGCGATCACGTGATTGCCATCAGTCACGTGCACCGATCAGCGAAAATGAGATATCCTCTCCAAAAATACCCGACAAAACTTCCAACCGATATCGTCTGCTCTGCGAACGACTTTGATTGCTTCGGCGATAATTAATTGCAAAATTATCACAAAGCTACGCGCCGAGTGACTGTCACGGATCACCGGACGTCGTCCATAAAGTCTAGAATCGCCGATTCGTTGATTCCAGACTGTCTGGATACCATTCGGAATTGCACTCGGGTCGCTTAGCGACGTTTTAGAGGACGTGTTTCTCGGATCGTGGCTAGACCGTGTCTGGTCAGTGATAAATCAGGCCATAAAAAGCACGCACGCACGCACGCATGCACGCACGCGCGATGTGCTGCGGACGCTTCGTTTTGTCTACGTCACTAGCTCAGTAATTCAGTCTTAATTAACGTCTGGTGGCTGGACCACGCTTTGTCCTTCTATTGTCCTCATTGTTGTCGTTGTCCTTCCGGTTGTTATTGCTGTTTTTATTGTTGTTATTGTTGTTGTTGTTTTTGTTGTATTTACTCAAGTTCAGCTATTATCGCCTCTCAGTATTATATTATCCAGTCCTGGAGTGTAGGACTTTCAGTGATAGAGGTCAATTTGTTGACCTTTCTCCGGTGGCTGTCGTATAAGTGGTCCGTTGTTATGGCTACTTCCTTGGAAAACGTCCTTCACTCGTCCTCGTGTGAAGGGTGATCCAGATTCTGGACCGTATTTTGGCCTAATCATGGCAAATCCAGATATGTACACACACACACACACAGAGAGAGAGAGAGAGAGAGAGAGAGAGAGAAATGTCGTGTGTGTGCGCGCGCGTGCGTGTTCGTGTGTATGTGTGTGTTCTCTATATATTAGAATGCCTGACCTTGTATGTACGTGTTGAATCTTTAAGAATGCTAATGACAATTCGTTTAATTAGGTCATGTCAGCTAACACGTGATGTGTGTACTTGTCAGCTGACAATATTTTTAGTATTCTCTCATCCTGCATACATCTTTACTAATAGTGTACATCCTGCATATGGTGCAATAAAATACACAATACTTGATCCAGATTTATAATTAATTTATATGCGTGTGTGTGTCGCGAATAATAGAAATTTGAAGTGGTTCATTTCTCGAGATACTACTTCTCGGTTAAGGTATTTCAACAATTACATTGTTTCATCCATCAGTGACGTAACACTAAAGCCGCAAAGCATATACCAGAAACACCTAGCTATGTCACACCCATCATTCTGATATATAACACACACAAAACAAATGCTATATTTGCTGTAATGGCTTATAGTTCAAAACCTTTAATTGCACAAATCGTTGACGGAAACACAAACCTGTCAACCGACTATTACAAATGAAGCGACATTTGTAAAAATCAACGCATTAATTCAATATTATAATTATAATGATCAAATTAGCATAATAACATATACATTATGAAGGTTTTAGCAAATCGTTTACGTCTAGCAGCCAATATTTCTGGACTAAATTGGGAATAATCAACACAACTAGTGTTATATAAAGCAACTAGACCAGGTTTGAACACCGTTATTTAGGGTGTTTAGAACTGGTAATGATCTGTAAACATCACGCTAGTAATGATCTGTAAACATCACGCTAGTAATGATCTGTAAATATCACACTAGTAATGATCTGTAAACATCACGCTAGTAATGACGTGTGATGGATTGGACTGGATTTG